>CANNZV010000010.1:0-80775 GCA_947561585.1 Caprella mutica
TGGAAGAAAAAATTTGGAAAAAAATAGGAATGGAACACGATGCTTACTGGGTTGCGGATAATGAAAATATGGAAATGGCACTTGGAGGGTTAAATGTGACGTTAAGGGATTATGCTAAATTAGGGTTACTTTTTTTGAATGAAGGAAATTGGAAAGGAGAACAGATTGTTCCTAAAGCTTGGGTCAAGGCTTCTATCACTCCTGATGCACCACATTTGATGCCTAACAATTCCCCAAATGCAGAACCAAATTTTGGATATGGTTATCAATGGTGGATACCAAATGGTTCCGAAGGTGAATTTATGGCAATTGGTGTTTTTCATCAACTTATTTATATCAATCCAACTACAAATACTATTATTGCAAAAACTTCTGCTAACCCAAGATTTCTAGATGCTTCTAGTATTTATTCTGATGAGTTAGCATCTGTCGAATTGTTTAGAAAAATAGCACATGGATTCTCTAATTAATTTGATTCATAGATCATTCTTTTAAAAGGAAAAAATTCAACGATATTATTAATATTAAAAAATCGTAATTATTCAGCAAAGCTGAATTTAGTTTATTTTTCAACGCAGAGTCTCGGAGAATTTTTCTCCGAAAAATGTAAAAACTCTGCGCCTCCCTGTCTCTGCGTTGAAAAATAAATTGGCTTTAGCCAATACTGAATAATTACAAAAAATCAATAATTCTCACAATGAAAAGAAATATCAAATCAATACTTCACTTATTTATTTTATTGGCATTTGCTACAACCGCCAATGCACAAAAAACTAAAGAAAAAGCAGGCCCTATTTTTGAAGATGGAGAAGCTCAAGTTGTTCCAGCATTTTCTGATTCTGATAATTGGATTAGACATGACCTTTGGGTTGAGACCACATTCAATACAGATGGTGATGACAAAATGGATCGAATGCATGTAGCAGTTACTCGTCCTCAACAAACAGAATCTGAAGGATTAAAACTTCCTATCGTTTATGTCTCAAGTCCTTACTTTGCAGGTGTCGCGCCTGATGTAGATGGAGTGTTTTGGAATGTCAAACATGAACTAGGTGAAGCGGCTCAAGAACGAGTTCACCCTGAAGTTACTCGACGTGGTAAAAGACCAATTATTTCCAATTCACATATCAAAACTTGGGTTCCACGTGGGTATATTGTTGTGCATTCTTCTTCGCCTGGGACAGGACTATCACAAGGTGCTCCAACTGTTGGCGGCATCAATGAATCATTAGCGCCCAAAGCTGTTATTGATTGGTTATGTGGTCGAGCAAAAGGATATACTTCTCCTGACGGAAATGAAGAAGTAAAAGCATTTTGGTCAACTGGAAAAGTAGGGATGACGGGAACTTCATACAATGGAACAATTCCATTAGCCGCTGCAACTACAGGTGTAGAAGGTTTGGAAGCAATCATTCCAATTGCCCCAAATACATCCTACTATCATTACTACCGTTCCAACGGCTTGGTACGATCACCGGGAGGATACTTGGGAGAAGACATTGATGTATTGTATGATTATATTCATAGTGGTGCTGAGGACAAGCGACCTTATAACAATGCAAATGTAAGGGACATTGAAATGAAAAATGGGATGGATAGAATCACAGGTGACTACAATGACTTTTGGGCTGGACGTGATTATTTGAATCACATGAAACCAATGAAAGCCGCTTTATTAATGTCGCATGGATTTAATGATTGGAATGTAATGCCTGAGCATAGTTATAGAATCTATAAAGCTGCGAAGGAAAAAGGATTACCTTCTCAAATTTTTTATCATCAAAATGGACATGGCGGCCCTCCTCCAATGTCAATGATGAATAGATGGTTTACTCGATACTTGCATGGCATTGAAAATGGTGTAGAAAAAGATGCACGTGCATGGATTGTTAGGGAAAATGATAAACGAGAGAACCCAACTTCTTACAAAGATTATCCTAACCCTGATGCAAAACCTGTAACATTACATTTACATGGTGGCGCACCTGAGGTTGGGCAATTGACTACTACTCATTCTCAACGTCAAGGAAAAGAAACATTGGTGGATAATTATTCTTTTAGTGGAAGTGCTTTAGCTCAAGCAGAATACACTAATCATCGACTTCTGTATCTCACACCTACCCTAACTGAATCTATTCATCTTTCTGGCTTAGCTCAGGTTACTGTAAAAGTTGCTGCAAATAAACCAGCTGCAAATCTTTCTGTTTGGCTAGTTTCTTTGCCTTGGAATAATGGTAGACGTACTAAAATCACCGATAATATTATTACTCGTGGATGGGCTGACCCTCAAAATCATAGTTCCTTAACAAAGAGCAAACCTTTGACTCCAGGTGAATTTTATGAGGTTACATTTGACTTACAACCTGATGACCAAATCATCAAAGCAGGTCAACAAATTGGATTAATGATTTTTTCAAGTGATAAAGAATATACACTTTGGCCAAAACCTGGAACGGAGTTGACTATTGATTTAGATGGTACTTCGCTTACTTTACCTGTGGTCGGTGGAGAAAAAGCATTTAACAAAGCAACTAAGTAAAAACAATATATTTACAATAAAATGAGTGGTTTCTAGAAATGGAAATCACTCATTTTTTTTTGTAACTTGTAGGAGTCCAGATATTTTTCTATGTCGTCAAACAAAATCACCTTTTAATTCGAATTGAAAATATATCTCTATGAAAAATAAAAACTGTTCAGCATTACTCTTCTATTTTTTTTTCTTACTAATTTTTCCTTTTCTCAAACTATAGATTCTACGATGGCCATTAGTGGAATTACTGGAGACACCATTTTTATTATTCATGAAAATGTAAAAAAGAATAAATTCATTGGCAACTCTTGGTACACCGCTTTAGGCTATCATTTATCCAATACTCATGATTTCCAATTCAATATTGGAAGAACCTATGGTCGTGAATTTTCAAGCGGAGGAGGTTTTAATTTTAATATGAAATCATGGGGAATTGGCTACAGTATTTTTAAAAAAGGGGAAACCAATGGACAAACCATTAATGCCTTTGCTGAATCTTCTAATTTTTTTCTTCCTCCATTAACAAGCCGATTAGATTATCTTTTTGATTGGAAAAATAAAACACATTATTTACGCCCATCTATAGGTTTGAATTTATTTCAAATTGATATTTTATATGGATACGGTTTTAAACTTACAGGTGAAGAAAATAATTTTAAGCATGCATTGATTTTGAGGTATAAAATATATTTCCCTAAAGATAATTGGGAAAAACATTATCCTCGAATGCGGCATTAAGAAATTGAATTGGTCAAACAATCTACTATCAATAATGAAAGTCGGCAGTTTTACTTTCTAATCTTTTTGTTTTTCTAATTGTTCTAAAAGTAAAAAGCTATTTTTAGGGAAAAATAAAAAGAACTCATATGATGAAATCGAACCTACAAAAAAACCTAGTCGTATTTTTTTTATTATGCCTATTCAGTTTTCCATCGATTGGGCAAAATTCAAAAACAGATTACAGCCTTCTTTTAAAAAAACAAAAAATTCAATTAGACGAAAATTTTAACCAATTAGCATCTTTTGGTGAAATCCATCCGCATGAAATCATGGAAGGGAAAATTTACCGATTGATTCAATTTTACGAAATTCCAAATGCTACTACACAAAGAAACTTACAAGAGAATGGTATTGAATTATTACACTACATTCCCAATAAAGCCTACTTAGCGAGTATCCCTGCAGATTTATCTTTTCAAAAATTACAACACTTTCCTATCCGTAGTTTTTCCAAAATAAAAAAAGAGTGGAAAGAAAGCGAAGCGGTACAATTCCAAAGTTTTGATGATTGGGCAAAAGAAGCAAAGTATGTAAAACTCTCCGTTGCTTTTTACAAAAATCTTTCAAAATCTTATATAGAAAGACAACTCTCAGCAGCAGGAATCATGATTGACAAGTCATCAGAATATGTTTCCTTTTTAGAAATATTTGTTCCTTTTGATAAAGTATCTACAGTTGCTGATCTTCCTTTTATTTTTTATGTAGACCAAATCGGAGCTCCACATCAACCAGAACAAGATGAAGGAAGAAGCCTTCACAGAGCCAATATGTTAGATAGTGATTTTCCAATGGGAAGACATTATGATGGCACTGGGGTAAAAATATTAGTAAGAGATGATGGTGCAGTTGGTCCGCACATTGATTTTAAAGGAAGAATTACTCAAGACCTTCCAGATGGTAATGATCATGGTGATCGAGTTGCAGGAGTAGCTGCAGGTGCAGGGAATCTAGATCCTATCCAGAGAGGTTCTGCCAAAGGAGCTGATCTTTATGTAACTGATTACCAAGCAGATTTCATGGATGGCGTTTTAGAGCTACATCAAAATGAAGGTGTTGTTTTAACCAACTCTTCTTATGGAAATGGATGTAATGGTGGATATATCGAAACATCTGCAACCGTTGATTTTCAGATTTTTAATAACCCAACTTTAGCACATATTTTTTCCACAGGTAATAGCGGTAATAATAATTGCGGGTATGGCGCTGGATCAGGTTGGGGAAATATTACTGGTGGGCACAAAATTGGAAAAAATGCAATTGCTGTTGGAAACTTAGAACCAGATGGTACATTGAGAGGTTCGAGTAGTCGTGGCCCTGCTGCTGATGGTCGTATCAAACCCGATATTTGTGCCAATGGATTAGTATCTACTACCCTTCCAAATAATGAATATACTGAGAGTACTTCAGGTACTTCATTTGCTGCTCCTTCATTGATGGGAGTCATGGCTCAGTTGTATCAAGCTTACCAAGATTTAAATGGAAGTACTCCTGAATCAGCTTTAATAAAAGCTGCGATCTTGAATACTGCAAACGATATGGATAATGAAGGCCCAGACTTTTCTACAGGTTGGGGAGCAGTAAATGGTTATCGTGCAGTTAGATTGTTAGAAGATGGAAGACACTTAGATAGTATTATTAACCAAGGCGATTTGAACACACATAATATTGTGATTCCTACAGGTGTTCAACAAGTAAAATTTATGTTGTACTGGATGGATCATGATGCTGTTCCTGGTGTATCGAAAGGACTAGTTAATGATTTAGATTTAGTGGTAAATGATCCAAGTGCTGCAACTCATTTACCTTGGGTTTTAGATCATTTTCCTGACCCTGCAACTTTGGCTGCTCCTGCTATTCAAGGAATTGATCGATTAAATAATATGGAGCAAGTTACGATTCATCAACCTGCCGCAGGAACTTATACTTTGGATGTTTCAGGTTTTGAATTGCCCTTCGGAAATATCAAATATTACATCGTCTATGAAGTGGTGACCGATGAAATTACAGTAACCTACCCTAACGGAGGAGAAGGACTTGTGCCAGGAGAACCACTCAATATTCATTGGGATGCTTATGACCAAACTGGTGGTTACCTTTTGGAGTACTCCTTAGATAGTGGTGGTTTTTGGAGTATCATAGCTTCGGTAAGTGGTACTTCAAGACTGCATGAGTGGACTGTTCCTAATGGAGCGTCTGGTGAAGTTTTGTTTAGAGTTACTAATGGAAATAATTCAGGAGTGAGTAGTGCAGCACTAACTATTTCAGATATTCCAACAGACTTAACCATTGATGAAGTTTGCTATAATTCGGTACTGCTTTCATGGACTGGAATTCCCGCAGCTACAGAATATGAAGTATTTATGCTAGGAGAAAAATATATGGAACCAGTAGGAACTACAACTGATTTAGAATTTGAAGTTCCAATTGCGAATCCTTTAGCCCCCAACTGGTTTGCGGTGAGAGCACTTGGGGCAAACGGTTTAGTTAGTCGTCGAACCCTAGCAATAGGACATAATGCAGATTTATTGAATTGTGTTACTCCTACGGATATTGCCAATAGAGCAATTTTAAATCCTAGTCTAACATCTCTACAAATCTGTGAGCCTACGGATGAGTTTATAACCATTCAATTAGAAAATACAGGAACGACTAGTGAATCTAATTTTGAAGTTTCCTATCAATTTGATAATCAACCTGTCGTAACAGAGATTCTTATGGGTACACTTGATCCAGGTATGGAAACTAGTTTTACCTTTTCTACTCCAATTGATTTATTGACTAATGGTAGTTATGAATTAAAAACTTGGGTATCTGCCATGAATGATCCTGCGAGGTATAATGATACATTGTTTACCAATTTTGATTTATTGATACAAGGGTCTGTTGATTTAGATGTGATGCAAGATTTTGAGTCTAATTTTCCACCTGCTAATTGGAGATTACTCAATCCAGATGAAGGCTTGACTTGGGATTCCATATTTGTAGTTGGAAGCGATGGAGATAGTTCTAATGTTACCTTTGTCAATAATTTCAGTTACAATGCTGCCGGACAACGAGATCAATTGATCTCTGTTCCTATCAACTTAGCAAATGCGAGTGTTCCTACCCTTTCATTTGATTTAGCATACACTCCATATAATGAAACATGGAATGATACCTTACAAGTCGAGATTTATAATAATTGTGGTGCTCAGTTAGCTGAAGTAATTTTTAAAGATGGAGGTTTTACGTTAATGACAACTGATGATGCTTCTACTAGTCCATGGCAACCTGAAAGTGCTGATGATTGGGAAAATATTATTTTGGATTTAAGTGCTTACGTTGGTGACTCTATTACTATTCAGTTTGTAAATATTACAGGTTATGGAAACACTATCCTAATTGATAATATTAATATTTTCGGTTCAGTCGCTGTTGCACCTGTTGCTGATTTCGCTATTTCAAACCCTGTAGTTTGTGTTGGAGACACTATTGAATTTTCCAATATATCAACTGTAAATTCGACAGTAACTTATGCTTGGAGTTTTGGCGATGATGCTGAACCATATATCGATTCTGATTCGGAAGGACCACATTTGATTTCATTTGCCAATGCAGGTACACAAGATGTTACGCTATGGGTTACCAATTCCGCAGGAGTTGATTCCATCACCCAATCGATTACAGTTGAACCTTTACCTGAGGCATCTTTTACATTTATGAATGAAAATGGCTTGTTGACTTTCCAAAACAATTCTATCAATGCCGATGCCTATACTTGGGATTTTGGTGATGAAAATACTGACACAGGAGATAATCCAACTCATACTTATACTGAAAGTAATACTTATACGATTACCTTATCTGCTTACTCTCAACTATGTGATGAAACAGTAACCTTTGAGCAAATGGTAGATATATTTATTACAAATACTGAAGATTTAAATTTAGATTTTAGTGTAAATATTTTCCCTAATCCTAACGATGGGAAATTTAACTTGGTTATCGAAAGTGTAGAATCTAACGATTATGAAATTAATCTTTTTGATCTTAACGGGCGGCTTCTGAATAATTTTTCATTAGAAAACATTAGCGGCACTACTAATCAATTATTCGATTTACAACATCTTGCTGATGGTATTTATTTTGTTAAAATAAAAACGCAGACGGGAGTATTGGTGGAAAAAATTGTGATTGAGGAGTAAGGTTTTGTAAATGTTTTGTTTTTAAAAATCCCTTTCAAAGCTTTTAGTTTTGGAAGGGATTTTTTGTTTTTAGAAAACTCAAATTATTTACAGCTCACTTATTAATTCTTCTTCCAAACTTTCTAGTTTCTCAATCTCATTATTTATTTTTTCTAAATCGTTTTTTAAAATTTCATTGAAATTTACAATTACTTCTTTTTGATTTTTAAGATGTTCATAGCACTTAACTAGCTCTTCTTTATCATTTAAATCTTCAAATAATTTATTTCTGTGCTGTCCTAAAAAATTATCACCGACAGAAAATTTACTTAAACTATCTTCAAACATGTATTTATAAATATCATTTACTTCTGATTCGAATTTCAGCATACTATGTCTTAAGTTGATAATATGGCTTTGGTATTTTTCAATGTTTCTAATATCAAAAGAAAAAACTTTTTTATCACTTCGAAGTTTCTTTTTTAATGATGCTGATTCCTCTATGATATATTTTAAAGTCCGTTGAAATTTCTCATCTACTTCGTCTCCTGCCTTTGTCGCTTGTTCAATTTCTGTTACCAATCTAAGTTTATCATCTATTGATTGATTGACTTCCAATATTTTTTTCAACTTTGGAGACTTCAATTTTCCATCTCTAATTCTTATTTCTTCTTTAATTTCTGATTTCAGAATATCGATTTTTTTAATTTTATCATTAAGTACTTCTCTCTCGAAATCTATTATCTTGATTAATTTATCTAACTCTTTATATTCAAGAATTAGTTTAAAATAATACTCCTTAGATAGTTCAAGTGCATCTTCTTTTTTCCCCACTAACTTCATGTAATTGCTGAGGAGATTATTTTGGTCTAGCTTATCAATTAAGTTTAAACGCTTGTTTAATAATTTTTCTAATTCTCCTTTTCTTGATAGATATTCTGACTTTTTATTTTCGATTTCACCAAGGTATTTTTTAGCCATTTGAACAGCCTTTAATTCCTTGATTTTGTTTTTTAATTCTTTGTCCAATTTTTATATTTTTCTTGATGTCATTATTTAAAATCCTAAATAACAAAAAAAGATACACTTTTATGTTATAAATCGGTTTTCAACCATTCCTCTATTTTACAAAACTCCTCTAATGCATTTACATTGTTATACTGATATCCCCTTATCAAGCCAAGCACTTTCTCTCTCGTAGATTCCACATCATCATATCTTATAAATTCAACAGGAATTTCAGTTTCATTTTTTAAAAACTCAAAATAACTTCTATGTGGTTGTATCAGTTGAAGATGTTTTTCAAAATTTCGACGGCGACGAGTTGAATCGTTTTCTTTACGAAATTTTAATTTTTCTAAACTGGTAAAGAAAATAATATATAAATCTGGAAATGCAATTTCATTGTTTTTTATTTTCTCCAAATAAAAAGAATGTGTTTCTTCCTTCGATGCAAATTCTTTTGGATAACCGTAAATCCAATTATACCAAATCGGTTGAAAAATATCACCATCAAAAATGGCATCTTTTGAAGATGCCTTAGCTAGCTGGAATCTTTCCACTTGTTTTTCATAATACCAAAATTTCCCACTACGTTTTTCATCTTCAAACAATATATTTACTTCAGGAATAATAAGATGAGTTTTGGAAAAAGATTGGCACAAAGTAGTTTTTCCAATAGCACTTGCACCACCAAATGAAATAATCATATTTTAATTTTAAGAAAATTCGTTTTTAAAATATCCCTCCAACTTTAGCATCAAATTGAAATGCAAGTGACATTCTCCCATTTCTTTTATAAAGTCCACGATGATTAAAGTCAAAAGAATAAGGTTCCCCCCTATCCAAATTAGCATAACCAACTCCAAATCCAAGATGAATATCGATTAACAAACTTTTAAAAGTTCGCTGCATTCCAAAGTTTGTAGTAACTCCTAAATACCAAACTTTTTTAGATTCTAAATCGATAATAGTAGTAGGAATAGTTCGTATAAATGATCTATAAATTGTGTGCTTATTATAAAATCCAAATACACATTCTGGTTCAAAATAATATCCTTGAAAGTTTCTCGGTTTAATTTTTAACCGCCCAAACCCTGGATTAGCAGCATAATTTCGAGATGAAAATTTAAAGAAAAATCCATTGGGAACCTCTGCTACCGTTATGTTAGTTCCAAGTGCCGCATCCAAATAAGTATCAGTATTTGCATTCGACCCTTTTAAGCCTAGAGTGAATTGATAGTGATGGTGATCACGTACTTTATACTCATACGCCGTAGTTATATATTCTCCCTTATCATAAATTATGGACTGCAATGAAATTTTTAGCGCATGTCTTTTAGCATCGAAAAATGATGCTTCTTCATCTTTATAAAAAATTATATCTTCTGAAGCGTTCTCTTGCGTTTGCCCAAATGAATCAAAGAATCCAACACAGGATAAGAAAATTGTTAGAAATAAAATTGGAGATAATTTCATGGCTTATTTAAGGTTTTAGTTTTCATAGAACCGAACGAATCAATAGGAGCAATTATTTAAATCTCTTGTTTATATTTTAATTGGCTAATCACACATTCATCAGCATCTATATCAGTACGCACACCTAAAAAAGTAGGCTGATATAAACTACCTCCTTTATAAGCATAAAGGTATCTCACTTCAATAATATCTCGCTCTTTTGGAATTTCTTTATTTATGGAAATTGTAACATTCCCAACAAAGACTTCTTTCCCTTCATCTATCACAGAAACCCCGACACTCCTTTTATCATTTAATTTAGAAACAATAACCGAAGCCGTCTCATAGAATTTAAACTTCCTTTGATTCCCTCCACTATTAGGTCTTCCCGGTTCGTAGATCGCAGAATGTTTTTTATATACCACACCTTCCGCAGATGCTTTTCTTAATGCTTTAACTTGGGATTCCTTTTCTTTAGCAGTCTTTGCTGGCTTTACGATTTTAATAGCATTTGAGAAACCTATGTTTAATAATAATTCATAACGTTCCTGATAAGATTTACTTCGAATGTCTTCATCATCCAAGTGGAGTAAATCAAAAACATATAAATCATCCCCAACAGCTTCTCCATCTATGATAAAAATTCGATCGACTTTTGCAGCGCTATCGAAAATAGATTGTGGTGCTCCCACAGATAATCCTTTTCTATTAATGGCAATTAGTTCGGTTGTTTTTTGAATAAGCATTCTTTTTCCATCCATCTTTTGTTGTCCCCACCAATCACCATTATTGATAAATTCTGATAGTTCAGTTTCTTCGATAGGATTAAGTAATTGGCAATGAATCCCAGTTTTTACTTGATCTGATTCGTAAACATAATCTGATTCATTGGCATCAGGAATATATCCTTTGGCTGATTTGGAAAGTACTAGTTTATCATAAATCTTTTTAGCTTTTTCATAAGGGATTGGAGATTGTGTTTTAGTTCCTGTTTTTAAAGTCGCTCCTCTTCTTCCAAAAGCAAAATTAACTAAGAACAATCCATCTTGCTCCTCTAGAGTTGCTTTATAAATTTTATCGCTTTTTCCTTGTTGGAAGTAAAGTGTTATTTTTTCTGATTTCATAGATTTTATAATTTTTGGTATTTAAAAATAAAATATTTTTTGCTTCAAAACTAATCTCAAAAAAGTAAATTCGAAATTAGCAAATATCTTATATTAAAAAAATTAAAATTTGTTTTTCAGACCTACTACTTTTATAAAACGCAAAAAAACAAACTTTAATTTATTTCGTATTAAACACTTTTGTGTGAATTTTATTCGTAGCAACTTTTTATTTGATTCTATGTCTATCTTATTATATTAAAGTTCCTTTGGAAAATTAAAACCAACTTAGTCATGTTTAACAACTATCTAAAAATTGTTTATCGAAATATTATTCGACATCCTTCCTATGCAATCCTCAATTTATCCTCTTTAACACTCGGAATTGCCGCCTCTATTTTAATCTTATTATATCTGGACTTTGAATTAGGTTATGATCGATTTCATGAAAGGGCTGAAGATATTTATAGAATAGAAACTCCCACTATAGTTTTAAAAAATACAAACAGAGATGTGAATTGGCGTTCCACTCCTTCTTCACTTTCATCTTATATCAAACAGGATTTCCCTGAAGTAGAATCTATTGGTCGAATTTTTTATTTTTATCATAATAGTGAAGTTCAATTCGAAACAAAAAATAAAATTACTATTAGCGAAAATATAGCCGCAGCAGATCCATCAATGCTTGATATTTTTTCTTTTGATTTTATTCATGGTGGAGATAAAGGTGCATTAAATGGTCCTAATAAAATAATCATAAATGAAAGTCTCGCAAAAAGGGTTTTTGGGAATGCTAATCCTGTAGGTGAGGTTTTAAATACTGAGTTGACTCATGTTAGACCTGGGATTGATCCCAATTATACTTTCCAAATAACAGGTGTATATCGAGACTTTCCCGAAAACAGCCACATTCGATTGAATGCATTATTATCAGCAGAAAGTGATCCTAGATACGGTGATGGTGATTTTAGTCGATTTGCTTATTACACTTATACGATTCTTAATAAAGGTGTAAGTCCAGAAAAATTTGCAGAAAAACTTCCAAGTATTTATACCAAATATTTAGACCCCGAAGTTGAACCTATCCTTAAATCTGCCAAACATAGATTAGTTCCATTAACCGATATTCATATTGAAATCGCAGGTGGTTATAATTACATTTATATTTTTGCGGCCATTGGCTTTTTGATTTTATTAATTGCAGTTATCAGTTATGTCAATCTAGTTACAGCACAAGCAAGTAAACGTGCTATGGAAATTGGTGTGAGAAAAGTAATGGGTTCTAGTCGTACTCAGTTGATGATGCAATTTTTTAGTGAATCACAGTTCTTTAGTTTTATCGCAACAGTTTTAGCAATAGCCATAGTCGCTATCTCCATTTATCCACTCAATGAAATTCTTGACCTTCAATTAAGTCTTCGACAATTAATCCATCCAAAAGTATTGTTAGGAATGTTGGGGATGTTGATTGGATTGGGCATTATGGGTGGAAGCTATCCTGCATTTTTCCTTTCCTCCTTTCAACCAATTACGATTATCAAGAGTAAGTTAGCAAAAGGAATGTTTTTGAGGAGAATGCTTGTTGCCATTCAGTTCGCTGTGGTCATTTTTGTTTTGGTGAGTACTGGAATGATCTATTATCAACTTAATTTTTTACAACAAAAAGATCTTGGATTTAACCGTAAAAGCATTGTTAAACTAGATTTCCCTTCTGATGAAAAACCAGAAAAAATTACTATTCTTAAATCTGAACTACAACGAAGTCCACTCATTTCTACAATTGGAAATGCAAGTTTCCTTCCAGGGATAAGTATGCCACGACGGCCATTGAGTGCTGATAATTCTGCTGATCGTACATCACAATTTGTCCACTATGGAAGTATCGATGAAGACTTTTTCAAAAGTATGGATATTCCAATTGCAGATGGTAGAAATTTTTCTTCTGATCATCCTGAAGATGCAACACAAAATATTATCGTCAATAAAGCTCTTGCCAAACAGTTTGGCTTAAACAATCCTGTTGGTGAAAAAGTAAGATTTGGAGATAAAGACAATCCTAATTTTGTAAGGATAATTGGAGTCATTGAAGACTTTCATCAATATTCCTTGCATGAGCCTATTGCTGGGCAGATGTTTCTCTTCCACCCCAATAGTCATCACCTCTTTGTTAAGGTTGATAAAAATATTTCTGCTGGTATGCAAGACATCGAAAAAACATGGAACAAGTTATTTCCAAATACTGAATTTTCATTTACTTTTTTGGATGAAGACATTAAGGAAATTTATCACACAGATGAAGTACGTGGAAAAATATTTATACTTTTTTCTATTCTAACAATAATTATCGCCTTCCTAGGATTATTTGGATTGGCTTCTTACACGACTAGTCAACGTGTTAAAGAAATTGGAATTAGAAAAGTACTCGGAGCAGAATTATTGGATATTATTTTATTAATTTCAAAAGACTTTTTATTGCTAGTTTCACTTGCTGCTATTCCTGCATTTTTAGTCGGATGGTATTTTATAAACCAATGGTTACAAAATTTTGCTTATCATACCTCTATCAGTTATTTCCTTTTTGCAATTGTATTGTTATTTATTTTAGTTTTGACTTTATTGACTACGGGGATGCATGCACTCCGTGCAACTAGAGTTAATCCTTCAGAGAGTTTGAAGTATGAGTAGAGAACTCAATTGAATTGAACACTAAAGGATAGGCTGCTGGAAATTATTTCATCTTTGCTGAAGGCCGCTTTACAAGAGAGGTTATTCGATTTAGTATGGGCACCTAAATATTTTTCGAACAATGAATACATTTCTTGTATATTTAGGGTATTTAAACAAAACTTAAACCTTCAGATCATGGAACAAGCAAACTGGTTTATCATTCCGATTGCCGCTCTATTACCACTTATTCTAGGATTCATCTGGTACCATCCTAATGTGTTGGGAAACAAACTTGCTCAAATAAATGGGGAGCCGCTAGAGCAAAATCGATCACTTGGAAACATTGCTCTTATATATCTATTCAGTATTCTTTTAGCATACATTCTTACTTTGATGAGTGTACATCAAAGTGCCATTTTCCAATTATTTTTTATGGACCCTGAATTAGCGAATGCCGATTCAAAATACAATACTTTTATTAATGAATTTCTTGCAGCCTATGGAGATCGACATCGCTCTTTTGGGCATGGAATGGTTCATGGTGCGGAAGCAGGTTTGATGTTTGGATTAGCATTGCTAGGAATTACAACTCTACTCCAAAATAAACCTTTAAAACGTATTTGGATTCACTTAGGGTTTTGGATAGTGTGTTGTAGCTTAATGGCTGGAGTCGTTTGCGCTTATTTTTAAAAGAAAAAAAATTTATTGGAGTTGCTTAAAAAAACATAATCAATCAGTATTAAAAAAACATAATCAAAAAGGATTTTAACGCTGATTGATTTTTATACTTATGATTTTTATGATTGTCGAATACCGTTGAAATTTTTATTACGATAAAAATTCAATTTCATTTTTCATCCTTTAACTCTTCAAATAATTTAATTCCTTTTTTATAAAATTTTTCAACTGCTTTGGGGTCTAGCAATCTTCCTTTTTGATAAAAAATCATAAAATAATTCATGCCTTCAAGTCGCCAGTTTTTTTCGATGGAAAAAAAATGAGCAAAATCATCTGTCACCATTTTCCTAACCAATGATTCTTCGTCGCCTTCTACCCAATAGGTTTTACAAAACTCTGGATGTTCTTCAAACTCAATTTCACTAGTCAATCTTAAAAACTTCCCAACACGATCAAAAAATTCTTCCGGACGCATAAAGAAATGTGGCAATGATAATTCCTTGGATTCTACAAAAAATACGGTTTGGTTAATCTCTTCCATCGTATCATTATCATCCGAAATTTTCAAATCAAAAATGGCTACTTTGGATGATTTCCATACATCTTCTTTCATTAAGAAATTAATTATTTCTTTCGTTCCACTTGTGCGAAACAAATGAAATTGTCCTAGTCTTCTCCTAAAACCAAATTCATCTTTTTTATGAAACTTCATCCCTAGACTAGATGCCAATTTTGATAATTGCTCCTGTCTTTTTGCTTTTGGTCTTTTAAAAAACATATTGCAAATTTTGTTTTATTTTATTTAAATCCACTTTAACTATCTTTATCAAAAGATTAGTTTTTTCTATAAATATTTGTTTTATTTGATAGGAGTTCTATTCGAAATTTATCCTCTGAATGATAACTCTAAATTATAATAAAAAATGAAAAACATGAAACCGCTAAAATCATTGTACTTCAATAAAGTTTTATTCTTTTTTGCAATTATATTGTTATTCCATTTTAATTCTTCTGCACAACAGGATGAAAAAATAAATAAAATTGCTACCTATTTAGAAAAATTAAGCGAAGATAAACTATTCAGTCTTTCAATTGCTATATCAAAAAAAGATCAATTAGTTTTCCAAAAAGGTTACGGTTTTGCTAATCGAGAACATCAAGTCCCCAACCAGCCTAATACTAAATTTAACATCGCCTCCATTGGAAAAATGTTTACCTCCGTAGCAATTCTTCAGCTTTACGAACAAGGAAAGATCGAATTAGATCAACCTATAGAAAAATATCTTCCTGATTTCCCCAATCAAAAAATTCGAAAAAATGTAACCATTCATCAGTTGCTTACTCATACTAGCGGATTGCCTATTTGGTTTAGTCAGGAGTTTGCAATTAATCCTAAATCAGCTTATTTAGAATTGAAAGATTATCTTCCATTATTTAAAGATGTTGCCATTGATTCAACAAAGGTTGGGAACAGTTCCTATAGCAATGTTGGTTTCTTTCTTCTTGGTTTTATTGTTGAGTCTGTTTCTGAAATGCCTTATAAAGAATATTTGCAACAATACATTTTCAAACCTACAGCGATGCATGAAACAGGCTTATGGAATCTAACTGAAATCATTCCTAATGCAGCAGTTGGTTATATCAGACCTGCCAACAAGGATGGCTATTGGGCAACTAACTTTCATAAAAACATGGGTAGCAATCCTGCGGGTGGAGCATTTTCAACCGTGCTAGATTTAACAAAATTTCATATGGCATTACGCAATAATCGATTGCTCTCCCCTGCTACAACCTCTATGATGTTTGAGCATAAAACCTTGTCGCCAAGTGGCGATTATGGATACGGATATGGCATCGCAACGTTTATCCGAAACAATAAAAAAGTCATTGGACACTTAGGTGGATTTTTTGGAACGAGAGGAGAAGTGATGTGGTTTCAAGATGCTGATTACACTATTGCAATCTTAGCGAACTCAGATCATACTGATTATATTGATGTTAGTTATTTTATTGAAACGTTATTGTTAGGAACGGAAGCAGAAAAAAAAGCTTACCATGAAACACATCAATTTATTGACTCTATAAATAAAAATGAAATTTTAATTAATCCAAAAGATGAGCATAAATTTAATCCGAAAGATTTGAATGAGACTTTGATTCAAATAAAAGGGTATTACTTTTTTAATAATCAAAAATACAAAGCTGCTGAGAAATTATTTAAAGCAAATACTTTGCTTTTTCCTGAATCGGAAGGTGCAAAAAATGATTTAAAAAAGGTGAATGCACAATTGGATTGAATTAATTGATGACTCAAGTTATCTTGATCATAAATCTTATTTTGAACAAGTGAAGACGGATTTACTTTTTCAACAACCGATCTCCCGTCAAATCATCCATCACCTTTTTTCGCATTCGAACGCTAATCGGAATTTTATGTTCTCCTATTACAATTTGATTCCCAACAATAGCTTCTACTTTAGATTTGGCAACAACATAAGATTTATGCACCTGAATAAAATCATCTGTTGAAACCATTTCAAAAATATTTTTCAACGGAACAAGTGTCATGATTTTTTCTTTAGCAGTATGAAATACAATATAATTCTGCATGCCTTCCACATAAAGAACATTCTGCAACAATACTTTCACTAATTGAGTGTCAGTTTTTACAAAAATAAAATCAGACTGCTCTTCCTCTGCTTGAGTATTTATATTTGTTTTATTATACATTCTCAATGCTTTGTTGGCAGCCTGTAAAAACCTTTCGAATGCAATAGGTTTTACTAAATAATCAATCACATCAAACTGGTATCCTTCCAATGCATATTGAGGGTAAGCTGTAGTAAAAACTACCATAGGCGATTGCTGCAAAGATTTTAAAAAATCCAACCCACTCAACTGAGGCATTTCTATATCTAAAAAGATCAGATCAATTTTTTCTTTTTGAATAATGCTATTGGCTTGCAATGCACTCTTGCATTTAGCTTTCAGATTTAGGAATTCGATTTGCTTGACATATTTTTCCAAACCATCTCGTGCCAAAGGCTCATCATCTATAATTAGGCAATTTAATTTCATGACTTTTCTTATAAATTGATTTGATTTGATTTTTGAATTACAGATTCATTTAATTGAATATTCAATTTCACTTTAAATTGATTTCCTTCCTCTTGAATATCCAATTGATGATGATTAGGATATAATAATGCTAATCTCCTTTTAACATTTTTCAATCCTAAACCACTTGCCTTCTCATCCTTCTTTTCTCTTTTTTCAAAAGTATTAACTACTTCTAAGTTTAGCTCTGCATCCTCTATATTCAACTGAATATCTAAAATGTTTTTTTCACTTTCCAAATGATGACTAAGATACTTAAATGCATTTTCAATAAAAGGGGTCAACAACAAAGGGGCAATTTTTTGTTGATTATCATCAGTATGTATCTCCCAAGTAATTTTTGCATCTGATCCTTTTCGCAATTGTTGGAGCGTGATAAAATTTTCTAAATACTCCAACTCTTGGCGGAGCGGAATTAAATCATCATTACATTCATACAACTGGTAGCGTAAGAGATTTGAAAATTTATGTAAAGTATTTTTTGCCAAGTCAGGATTACCATCAATCAAATGATAAACACTATTGATTCCATTAAATAAAAAATGAGGATTGATCTGAGCTTTTAAATAATTGAGTTCCGTGACCAACTTTTCTTTTTCAAGTTGTTGTTTAATTCGACGGTCTTTAAGCCATTCTTTTGGCCCAACATATGCCCATGAAACCAAAAAATAAAAAAGATTAATAATTAGTGTTTGAGCAAGCATTCCATAAAATATTTCTGTAAATGTACCTCTTGCCCCTTCCTCAATACTATTACCATAAAAACCATCCACACCTGTTTCTAACAAACTAATTACAACTAATATTAACAATGCTGTTAGCCAATATTTTTTAGTTGATTTTCCACCAAAAAACTTTGGCACCAAATAAAAAACATTGATATAAAATAGAATGGCATTAAATAAAAATCCATACAAATTAGCTATCGCTAATGTTCCATCTTCTGCTAAAAAACAACCCCATCCCCAATTTGGAAAACTACTTAATGCATAAAGAGCACCCCAAAGAAGTACATGCATCAATACTTCTATAATAACATACAATCGTTTCATAATCCTCGTCTAATTTCAAAAAATTATTTTGATTTTTTGCTTACCAAATAATCCAAAACCAAAAATCCTAATTCATCCACCGACAATGGCGTATTATTTAAAACAACAACTCCTATATTTTGATTTTTAATAAAGCCAGCAAAGCTTCTATATCCACCAGTTCCGCCATTATGCCATACAATATTTTCACCAGTATTTTGAGAAGGAGTCGTAATCCAACCTAATCCAATCTTAGTTGGACCGCCCATACTCAATCTTGTAGTATGTGCTTTAGCATAAATTTCACTACTGAATTGAGCTTGAATATATTTCATCATATCTTCCGTCGTAGATCGAATCGCACCAGCGCCACCAAAGTGTGGAAAATCCCAATTGGAAGTAATCATTCCCATCTCATTATGACCTTTCGCCAATTTTTCTAAATGCCCCTCATCAAATGTAATTGTAGTGTTATTCATTTCAAGCGGTTTAAAAATTCTTTCGCTCAACATCTCTTCAAGCGATTGCTCACTTACCAAACTCAAAATATGTCCCAACAATTCCACTCCTAAATTAGAATAATCAACCGTTCTTTTTGCTCTAGCTACACCTTTAATTGTTTTTAAATATTCATAAAGATGATCTTTATTATATCCTGTATAAGGATTACTATGATCTGTTACTGTTGGAAAAAAATTAGCTGCCAGCCTTGGCAAACCTGAATAATGTGACGACAAATCCTGCAATGTAATTATTTTATCTCCTTCCAATTCACATACACCTTTGGGTAAATATTTTGAAATGGGATCATCGAGTTTTACTAATCCTTCTTCCGCCATTTGAACCAAAAGACTTGCAGTAAATGTTTTAGTGATCGATCCAATTTCGTAAATATTTTGTTGAGTAGGTGTCCTATTATCTTCCGTTGTTAAATTTCCATAATTGTAAAATTCCGTTTTTCCATTTTTAATTATTCCAATTGAAAGTGCATGTGCATGACTATCTTCCATAAATGGTTTTACGATAGATTCAATATTTTCAATTTCATTGAGTGCAGGGTAAGTGGTCTTTTGAGCAAATGTTTTCATTACTAACAAAACAATAAAACTCAATACTAAAATAATAACGATAAATACATTTCTCATGACAATTAATTTTTTTGATGATAAAATTTTAATTTGATTGACAATTCAAATGTATATTCATTTTAGAGTATTATTAAATGTGCTTGACCAACGTTGTGTTTTTGTTGATAAGCGTTGTATTTATAAATAAATATCCAAGATGTTCCAATAGAAAATCCCGAACCTTCAATATAAAGATTCGGGATTTTGAATATAATAAAAAAAGTATTACACAACCCCTTGCCCAATCATCGCATCTGCAACTTTTACAAAACCTCCAATATTGGCACCTTTTACATAATCCACATAGTTTTTATTCACTCGACCATACTCCACACATTGTTCGTGAATATCTTTCATAATATTATGCAAACGTTCGTTTACCTCTTCTCTTTTCCATTGCATTCGAAGACTGTTTTGCGACATCTCCAAACCTGAAGTTGCCACTCCACCTGCGTTGGAAGCTTTCCCTGGAGCATATAATATTTTTGCTTTATGAAAAACATTAATCGCCTCAATCGTAGAAGGCATATTCGCCCCCTCTCCTACTGCGATAACACCATTTTTCACTAAAGTCATGGCATCTTTTTCATTTAATTCATTTTGCGTAGCTGAAGGAAAAGCACAATCTGCTTTGTACTTCCAAGGATTTCCCTTAGCTGTGAATTTCGCTTTTTTGTATTTTTTTACATACTCACTTATTCGACCTCTCTTGTTATTTTTTAGATCTTTTACAAATGCTAATTTTTCAGCATCGATTCCTTCCGCATCATAAATACATCCGCTTGAATCTGAAAAGGTCAAAACTTTTGCACCTAATTCTATTAATTTTTCAGCAGTATATTGCGCTACATTTCCAGATCCTGAAACTAGACATTTTTTCCCTTCAAAAGTTTCTCCACGAGTCTTTAACATTTCTTGGGTAAAATACACACATCCGTAACCAGTTGCTTCTGGACGAATTCGGCTACCTCCAAATGAAAATCCTTTTCCAGTAAAAACACCTGTGTGTTCGTTTCTTAATTTTTTGTATTGTCCAAAAAGGAAACCAACTTCACGTCCCCCTACTCCAATGTCACCTGCAGGTACATCTGTATCAGGACCGATATGCCGATTTAATTCATTCATAAATGCTTGGCAAAAACGCATCACCTCAGCATCAGATTTTCCTTTAGGATTAAAATCACTTCCACCCTTTCCTCCGCCCATAGGCAAAGTAGTCAAACTGTTTTTAAATGTTTGTTCAAAACCTAAAAATTTCAGGATGCTTAAATTTACGGAAGGATGAAATCGAAGACCACCTTTATATGGTCCAATCGCCATATTGAATTGGACACGGTAACCTCGGTTAATTTGGACTTTTCCGTTGTCGTCGACCCAAGTTACTCTAAAAGAAATCGCACGGTCGGGTTCCGTCATACGTTCTAATAAATTGTAGCCTTGGTATTCTTTATTTTTTTCAACGAAAGGAATAACTACTTCGGCGAACTCTTGGACCGCCTGATGAAATTCGGGTTCATGTGGGCTGCGTGCCTTCACGCCAGCCATGAAGTCCCTTACTTTTTTAGAGGACATAGTTGGTTAGGTTTAAATGGTTAATTTTTATTAAATGGTATAACGAATTTAGAGGTTCAATTTGAATAAAAAAAGCATTATTGATATTTATTAATAATAGAATCCAACATGTCCTCTGCTAATCATTTAATAAAAATTAACCATTTAAAACAAACGCAGAATTATTTTTCATATAATTAGTTTTTGGTTTTCTATAATTTGCAAACCAGTTATTTTTATGGAATTTAATTCTACTTCCCCTTTCGTTACTGCAATCAATTACTATTTCTTTTCTTCAAAAAAAATCTATAACCCGTAGAGGTTTTTCACTTTAGATATCACTTCATTTTTTGCAAAAGGAACTCCGCTATGGCTTCCAAAAATTTGTGTTCCTGTTTTTGTAGAATAAATACGATCCAAAAGCATCCGTACTGCATTTATAGCAAGTTGATCCGATTTTAGGGCATTAGTAATTAGAGGTAAGTATTTCTCTTGAGAACTTAAATAGTTGGTATGTTCTAGCATTAGACAAGCATAATCTTTAAATTCATTTCCTACTAATTCTTTCCCAGGATATCCAAACTCTTCAAATATTAAAATTAATTCATCATGTACCTCTTTGTCTAATTGTTTTTGAATATCCCAATTTGCCTTTAGAACGGCAAAAGGTTGTCTACGAAAACGCTGATCTTTTTCCATCATAACAATCAATCTGTTAATTAAAGCTTTATTCAAATTATCAAAATCAAGATCCTTTTTCTTTGCCATTAAATCTTCAATGTTTAGAATAGGTGCTTCTTCAAAGACGCCTTCGCATTGCTTTGCCATTTTTTCAAATTTTGCTCCTAAACTTTTATAAAAAATCATTCTTGAAATATCCCCTTCAAATGTCTCAAGGCTTATATTTAACACCGCACAAAAACATATCGAATCTTCACTTCTAGAAGCTAATAATAATTGATATATTTTCATAGGGTCTTCTCCCATTTGACTGTAGCCTAATGCAATATTCCAATATATCCCTGAACCAACAATAGTTTCTGATTTTTTAAGTTGATCATACTGACTAGTAAGAGTTCTCTTTCCTTTGTTGTATTGCTCATCTGAAATATGATTAGGTTTTTTGGGAAAATAATCTAATTGAATATCCTGACCTAAAGAATTGGACAATGAGAAGATTTGAAACAATACAATTACAATAATTATTTTTTTCATTTTTCTATATTTAAATTATAAAATTTGATTAACACAAAGGAAAATCAAAAAATCTACATTTTGATTTAAAGAAAAGTGAACAGCAATAAATGAAAACTTAAAATACTTAATGAAAATTTAATTACCTTAAGAAACTTTATACATTTAGGGCAAACGCATCAAAATTATTTTTTTTGAAATAATACCGAATTATCACATTGGAATAATAGATTGAACGCAGAGACGGGGAGACGCAGAGATTTTTTCATAAAAAAAAATAAAAAAACTCTGCGTCTCTGTGTCTCTGCGTTCAATAATTGAGTTTTTGGGGAATTTCTTATTTTGATGCGTTTGCCCTATTATACATTAGCTGTGAATCATTAAATTATAACAATGAAATTTCAGACCAAAATCAATGAAACCATTTTCGTTTCTGAAATCGTTCCTGAACGAAAATATATGTTTAATCAAGATCTCAAAACTGGATTAAGTATCGTTTGGAATACTGGTCGAAAGGCTCGGTTTATGATAGATAATGAATTAATCACTATCGAAAAAAACTGTATTATTTTTTTAACTGAATATTATCAGATAGATGATTTTAAGTTTGAAAAATTAAATGTCATTCAATTTAATCGACCTTTTTATTGTGTGGAAAAACATGATGATTTAGGATGTAGAGGAATGCTTTTTTTTGGAGGAGCAAAAATTCCAAAGATTACAATCCCTAAAAAAAGTCTCAAACAATTCACAATGCTTTGGGAAGTTTTAGTCATGGAAATTGATGAAGCAGATAAATTCAAACTCGAAATGTTGAAGGTTTTATTGAAGCGATTTTTGATTTTATGCCTTCGTGTTTATAAAAAAGAAAATCAGAACTTACCAACTGATAATGTCAACGTAGGCATGATTAGAGAATACACTTACCTTGTAGAAAAATATTATAAAAAATACACCAAGGTTTCTGACTATGCCAAACTCCTCTTTAAATCTCCCAAAACTTTATCCAATATTTTTAAGAAATACATCGATAAGACACCTCTCCAAATTATCAACGAACGGCGCCTACTCGAAGCCAAACGAATGCTTATCTATACTGATGCTTCCATTCAAGAAATCTCTGATGAATTGAATTTTAAAGACATCGCATCGTTTAGTCATTTTATAAAAAGTAAAACAGGTTCGTCGCCTTCTCTATTTAGAAACCAGCCCAATTAAAGACGAAGGAAGAATTCACAAATCAAAAGGAATTTTCCAAAAACAAAACTATACTAAAACCACTTACCTTTGTGATAAATTAAATGTTTACCACAGGGCTTATTCTATATACAGGTTATAGAAGTGAATATTTAAAAATTTTATAAAAAAAACAAAGCTTCCCCAACAAAGGGAATAATTCACAAATCAAAGGGAATGATACTCAAACAATAAACATTCTTTTCATCATATCTTTGTACAGAACAAAAAAATAGGTAAAAAATGATAAAATGGATTGATGTATTAAAATTTGCCAACAACGGCAATCCTACTCCCGACAGAAGAGTAGAGAAATCAGATGATGAGTGGCGCAGTCAATTATCACCTGAAGAATTCCGAGTTACACGAGCAAAAGGAACTGAGGCTCGTTTTTCAGGAGCACATTGTTCTGCTTATGACCCAGGGTTATATAGCTGTATTTGCTGTGATACTGAATTATTTGACTCAGGTGAAAAATTCGATTCTCGAACAGGCTGGCCAAGTTTTACTCAACCTGTAAAAGAGAATGCGGTCAAGTATATCAAAGATGGTTCTTTTGGAATGTATCGAATCGAAGCTTTGTGTAATACTTGTGACGCGCACCTTGGGCATGTTTTTCAAGATGGCCCAGAGCCTAGCGGCTTAAGGTATTGTATTAATTCTGTTTCATTAAATAAAATTGAGGAGGTAAAAAATGATGAATAAACAAGTTGCGACTTTTGGTGGAGGATGCTTCTGGTGTATCGAAGCAGTCATCCAAAGATTAAAAGGAGTGGAATCAATTGTTTCAGGTTACTCTGCTGGAGAAATAGAAAATCCAAATTACAGAGCAATTTGTACAGGTACAACTGGTCATGCAGAAGTGGTTCAAGTCACATTTGATGCGGATATAATTAGTTACGAAGATTTGATTACCATTTTTATGACGAGTCATGATCCTACCACATTGAATCGACAAGGTGCAGATCGTGGAACTCAGTATCGTTCAATTATTTTGTATCACAATATTGAACAAAAAACAATTGCAGAAAGTGTAATCAATAAATTAAAAGGAACTTTCCAAGATCCAATTGTAACACAATTAGAAGCTTTGGAAAAATTTTATCCTGCTGAAAAATATCACCAGAACTATTACAATAACAATTCATTTGCAGGATACTGCCGAGTTGTAATTGAGCCAAAGGTGAGAAAATTGAGAGAGAAATATGCAGACCAAATAAAAATGGAAGAAGTCTAATTTTCTTCAATTTACGATTACAAAAGATGAGCAAGTGCGCCATTAAATAACACAATGGCCACTTATTTTTCAAAAATTAAAAAGGAGAATTATTATGCAAGACAAAATTGCAAAATATGGTATAGCAGGTTATCCAGCACCTGAGTTAAAAGTGCCACTTTGGGTTGACGGAAAAGGAGAAAAAACAGAGGCCGTAAAACTGGAAGATCTCAAAGGGAAATTTAAAGTCATCTACTGTTTTCAAGCATGGTGTCCAGGATGTCATAGTCAAGGGTTACCAGACTTACAAAAAATGGTAAATGCTTTGGAAGGGAATGATAAAGTTTCTTTCTTAGCGATTCAAACGGTTTTTGAAGGAGCACATGCTAATACATTTGAGCGGATGGTCGAGATCCAAAAAGAATATGATTTACAAATTCCATTTGGACATGATGTAAGGGATAAAAATACAAAGAATATTTCCTCTACAATGTTTAACTATCGGACAGGAGGAACACCTTGGTTTATTTTGATAGATGAAAATGACAAGGTAGTCTTCAATGATTTTCGACTCAATGCAGATAATGCAATTGATTATTTGAAAAAACTTTAAATCTCTTAAAGAGAAACTTAGTCATTTTTAGCATACAATAGTCTGGAGATGACATCTTTGCAGACGAGGTTAAGAAAGGGAAAAGATGTCATCTCTATTCAACTCTATGCTATAGAGTTTTAAAAAAATATACAAATGAATAACAGACTCGGTTTAAATTTAATAACGTTGGGCGCACGACTTCCTGATTGGTCAATAGAACCTATCTTTGACCAAACGAATCCTACAATAAAGGACTTTGAAGGAAAACCATTACTGATTCTTATTTTCAGTTTAGGATGTCCAGGTTGTTTGGGGCGAGCGATTCCATTTGCCAATCGAGTTGTTTTTGAAAACGGAGAGAAAATAAATGTCGTAGGTATTCATACTAATTTTGAAGGAGTTGATTTTCCTATAGAAAAATTTCAAAAAGCAAAAGAGGATTTTTATATTCGGTTTCCATTTTTTAAGGATAAAAATTTTGATACCACTTTCTTAAATTATGGCGCAGGAGGAACTCCACATTGGATTTTGGTAAATGAAAAAGGAGAAGTGGAATATTCCATATTTGGTTCTGATCCAAATAATGCATTACTTCGATTGGATTTAAAAATAAATGAAATTTTAAATAATTCGTAATGTTTTAGTCAACCTAATTCATCACATAAAAATGAAAAAAAATGAGTATCGTAAATTCTTTGTTAAACCTTTTTAAGAAAAAAGAAGCACCTACTGCTGAAGATGTACCAGAAGGATTTTGTCCAAATTGTTGGGGAAGAACTGAATATGGTGGAAAATTTTATGAAGCAGTAAAAAATGAAAATGTAGATGTCAATAGTGCAAATCCAAATATCGGGTGGGTACAAGAATATGCTAACAAACACCTTACAGGTATTCATTTAAAAAAGGACGGTGAAAATTTGGTTTGCTCGTCTTGCAAAGTTTCTTATAAACAAAAGAATGAGGAAAATTGATAAAGCTACCTTTCTAATTGATCCAAAAAGATATGAATTACGAAAAGGAACAGAGGAGGGCGCTCCACTCTGCCCTTTTGGAAATCATTTTCAATGGGTGGGTTTTGACTTAGAAAAAAATGAATATGTTCGATTTACAAAATCTGTTTTCAAAGAGTTAATTCAAAAAATGGAATCGAATTAAAAAACAAATAGATAAACATAGAAATCCCAAATTCTTATTTACAGGAATTCGGGATTTTTTTTTATAAAAAATAATTCATGTTTCGAAAAAACATTTAGGATGACCTGCTCTGCGAAACTAGAGGGAGGAAAAAAGAAGAGCATGGGTTTGTAAAGCCTTAAAACTTCTGCTATCTCTTTTTTCCATTCACAAAGTTCTCAAAGCAGATTCATCTTTTCATTAACTTTTATTACTGACTGATGTTACGCATAAACGATTTATCGTGTTCATTTTTTCTAGATAAAAAACGAACCAAAAAATCACGACTGTATAGAAAATTGATATATTTCTAAATTTCTTTTTTCTTGCTCTCGCAGCTAAACTTGTAACTTAAGAAAGACTAAAGCTCGTTCCTCGCCAAGTCTTTCTAATGTTACTTCAAACAAAGCTGCTAGCACTAAATCCTCCCGCAAAAAAGAAATTAAGAACTGTATCAATTTTCTATAAGGTCGACTAAAACCACAACATTCCTTTTCAATTGAAGGATAAGGTTAGCTGTTTTCTCCGGCCTTATTTTGTAAGTCGTACAAGTTCTTAATTTTATTTTTGAGGGAGGGAAGAGAGTTAGCAGCCCCTGTTTGAAATCGACTTAGAAAATCTTCACGACGAAGGAGTGAATAGATTTTCTTGGTCGATTGAGTTTGGGCTGCATGGCTAAAATCAAATTTTAGAACTGTTGACTTTCAAAATACAGTCGTGATTTTTTGGTTCGTTTTTTATCTAGAAAAAATGAACACGATAAATCGTTTATGCGTAACGTGAGTTACTGAGTATTAAACCACTAAACTATCTCACCCTATTTTCCTTTTTCCCAAAAATTACATTAAATTTACTCACTACAATTTCCATTCATTTCTTTTTTTCTAAAAAATAAACATGCAAAAAGAAGCACTTCAATCGCTCAACGAATTACTTCAAAAACAAGGTTACGTTGCTGAACCATCTATATTGATGGCTATCTTTTTAGCACAAAAACTACAACGTCCATTACTTGTAGAGGGGCCTCCTGGTGTCGGCAAAACTGAAATTGCAAAAGTATTAGCCAAGGCTCATGATACAGAATTGATTCGGCTTCAATGTTATGAAGGACTGAGTGCCGAGCAAGCACTTTATGAATGGAATTATCAACGTCAACTCCTTGCTCTTAAAATGATGGATACGGAAAGTCTTTCTGTAAAAGAAAAAGAGGATTTTATTTTTTCGAAAGATTACCTGATGGAAAGACCATTGTTACGAGCCATCACTCGTGAGCAATCTCCTGTTCTTTTGATTGACGAAGTGGATCGAGCAGATGAAGAATTCGAAAGTTTTTTATTGGAAATTTTATCGGATTGGCAAATTAGTATTCCTGAAATGGGTGTGGTCAAAGCAACTCATGTTCCACAAGTAATTATTACCAGTAATCGAATGCGTGATCTTTCAGAAGCTTTACGACGACGTTGTTTTTATCTATGGATTGATTACCCAAGTATGGAAAAAGAATTGGAAATTGTACGTATGAAAGTACCTGAAGTAGATGAGCAACTAGCAGAACACATTTGTCATTTCATGAAAGAGGTTCGGCAAATGAAATTAGAAAAAATTCCTGGAGTAGCGGAAACACTAGATTGGGCGATGGCATTAACGGCTTTGCATATTGACCATTTGGATAAAAATATAGTCGAGGATACTTTGGGAATTGTATTGAAAGATTGGAAGGATATACGAGATACGCAATTATCGTTGAGTGAGTTATTTGAAAAAACTGGAGTGAAGCAAAAATTAAAATAAGAGATCGCTTTGCTGAGAGAGGTGAGACCGTTCGCTTCGCTTACTGTGAGAACGCTTTGCTGTGAGATTGACGAAAAATCGTAGAAATCGAAAACTCGTCAGTCTCACAGCGAAGCGTTCTCACAGTAAGCGAAGCGAACGGTCTCACCTCTCTCAGCAAAGCGATCTAAAAAAATATGACTACCCGCCAAACATCACTTTCTGCAAACATTGTCGCTTTCTGCCGTTACCTTCGACAGAACAATTTCTCCGTGACCATTGCTGAAGAAAGAGATGCTTTGACAGCCATGAATATCCTTGAACCCTACGATTCACCAGAGTCGCTACAACTGTGTTTGCAAACTGCCCTTTGTCGAAGTCCTCAACAACTTTTCCTTTTCCCCAAATTATATCAGACTTACTGGCGAGAACTCGACCGAGCTGTTGATAGCAAACTCAAAGAAGAAAAAGAGGAAAAACCTTCACCTACAAAAGTCAATCAATCGCAACGTCCTCCTAACATTCATGAAATAAAAAACTGGTTAAATGGAAATAAAAAAACAGAAGAAACAGAAGTAGCCACTTACTCTACTATTGATGTTTTTGGAAAAAATAGTATTCCTGTTTTTGAGGAAAAAGAAATGCGTGAAGTATTTCGTTTGGTAAAAAAGCTGGTTGAAAAAATTGCAAATCGTAGAAGTCGTAGATTTCAATCTACACAAAAACGGGAGCAGTTAGACTTAAAAAAGACAATCCGTAAAAGTATTACTAGAGGAGCCGATATTACAGAGCTTTTTTATAAAAAAAAGAAAAAGGAAAATCTAAAAGTAGTTTTGATTTGCGATGTGAGTCGGTCGATGGAAATGTATAGTCGGTTTTTTATTCAATTTATGTTTGCTTTTCAAAAATTATTTCCGAAGGTAAAGACTTTTGTTTTTAGTACGACGCTGCATCCTGTTTCAGAAGAATTGAGTAAAAAATCATTAAACCAGTCTTTGGAGAAAATAATTAACAAAGTGAATAATTGGTCAGGAGGAACAAAGATTGGCGCATCATTGGAAGAGTTTACTCAACAATATGCACACAAGAATTTAACTTCAAAAACTTTGACAATAATTTTAAGTGATGGGTGGGATACTGGCGATGTTGATTTGATTGAAAAAAACATGAAAATTATTCATCGAAAATCAATGCAAGTACTTTGGTTAAATCCATTGGCAGGAAGCGATAATTGGAAACCTGAAGTACAAGGTATGAAAGCGGCATTGCCATATGTAGATACCATGTTGCCATTTTATAATATTGAAAGTTTGCGCAATGTTATTCGACACAGCTTTTAAGTAACGCGACTTTTCAAGTCGCGACGATATTCGACAAAACCAAAATTCGATATTCAAGTTTTTCGAAAATATTTAGAATAAACTCTTTTGTCGAATACCGTCGCGACTTGAAAAGTCGCGTTACTTAAAATCGTATTGGCAATTTTGTCAATCGACCAATTCCGTAAACAATTATTGCACCTATAATTATCTTCACTACTGCACCCTTCCAAAAAGGATACAAACCATACTCCAAGGCTTTTTCAAAACCATACAAATAAGTCAAATGACCAATTCCAAAAAATAAAATAGCAGCAGTTCCTATTGCCATTGCTCCAATACAAATTCCAAAATTTTTATCCTTAGTCGATTCGCTTATCCATCCTATCAAATATACTGCAAATAAAAATCCATAAAGAAAGCCTCCACTTCCTTTTGTAAAAACTTCAATTCCTGATGCTCCTTTTGCAAAAACAGGCAATCCTAAAATTCCTAACAATAAATACACGAAAACTGACAACGAGCCAATTCTTCCACCTAATAAAAACCCTACGACTAAGACGGCAAGGCTTTGCCCTGTGATTGGGATTTTGGTTTCATTGAGATTGAGGTCAAATGCAACTAGTGCGCCTAGGTAAATGACTAATGCTCCTGATGCTATTAATAATATACTTTTCATTTTTTTTATGGTATTCGATGCGTTCTAAAAACGCGTTATACGTAGCTGTCGGGCTTTAGCCCGCAGTAAAAAAACACGTTTAAGAATTTTTATTTTTTACTGCGGGCTAAAGCCCGACAGCTACGTATAATGCAATCAACGTGTTAAAAAACTCGGTCGAATCTTGTAAGGATTCCGCCAAGTATTGATCTCTTTCAAAACTCCTAACTCATTGTTTTTCAACAACTTACGCTTAAATTCCTGCCAAACACTTTCCTTCATTAAATAATATTGAACTCCTATCCTCTGAATACTTTTTAAATCACCTTCATCCAAATAAGTTCGAAATAATGGATACCGAACATCCGCCGCAATCCTCCATAATTTATCATCTGCAATCTGATATTCAGGTTGCCAAGGTAAAGCATCTACACCTGTAGTGAAAGTAAAATACTCCGCCAATGCATTATGTGCAATAACTAATTCTGGATTTTTATTTTTGATAAAATCAAAAGTTCGTTGAGTCGTCCGATCATATTTAGCGTAAGGCGCATCATGGATTTGAGGTTGATAACCTTTCCATGAAAAAACACTTCCAACCAATAACAATATTCCTACAAATGCCCAACCTCGACTATCTTTAATTGTAAAAACAGTCATCAAAAACAAAGGGCTCAACAAAATAAAAACTAAAACAAATCGAAAACTCATACTTGTCAAAGACCATTCTAGAAAAGGAAAAATCAAAATAGTACAAAGCACAAATAAACCCAACACTTCAAAATTATTTTTCTTTAAAAATAAAAACAATACTCCTATAACATAAAACACAACACTCAATCCAATTTCTATTTTCCAAAAAAATGATAACCTTCCTCCTTCATTATATTCATTAAAAAAAGTAAATGGAGCAAAATGCGGTTGAGATGAAATCATTCCATCAAATCTTTCGAGGTCTGTAAAATTTAATAATCCGTTTGAAAAATAATTTGCGATAAATAAAAACACTACAACTACGATTCCCCCACTCCTCCATTTTTTCCAATCAGAAATTATGTTTTTTAAAAACTGGTTTTGTGAAATTATTTTTCCAAAAATAAAAATCAAAAAATAAACCCCACTTAAAACAAAAGTCATTCGATGTCCAAAATAATTTAAAAACAATAGTATCACAGGTAGCCACCAACGTTTGTTTTTACAACTTAAAAAAAGTAAAATTAGCAGATTCACACCCAATAAATTTTTAGGATATTGTGCTGCAAACCAAGTCAAATGAGGACTCCATAAAAAGTAAAAAGAAAGTAAAATTGCAGTTCCGTAGGAAGTAGTTTTTTTTGCCCAAAAATAAATCAACACTACTAATGAACTCGCCAAAAAAGCACTCGTCAATTTAAAACTCAAAACATAATCACCTGACAACCAATGAATTACTCTCATCAAAGGATAAATCATAGAACTATCTGAAGAATGCATTGCCCCTTCCTCAATCCATGATTTGAGTTGAATAAGATAAAAATAAGCATCCCAACCATTAGCATAAATGGTTTGCTGTAAAGCTAAATATCGAAAAAGAAAAGAAAGGAAAAAGAGGAGTAGAACATCGCCCCAAGCTCCTCCTTTTTTATTTTTTAAAAACAAGAAAAAATTAACGGATGATGATTTCATCTAATATTTTTTCGCCCGTAATTATATTGTTTTCAATTGTAAGTTCATCTTTAAAAATACGGAAAAATTCTGCTTGTTCGTTCGTACCTGCATAGTAAGCCTCTATTGCCGACATGTCTAATACTTTTCCAAAAATCTTAATTTTTGCTTTTTTATCATCCGCACTCATGATACTCCAATTTCCATCAGCAATGGAAAGAAAAGATTCGTCACCTAATTCCGACTCATCAATATACATCACAAATGTACCATCCGATCTTAAAATAATAGATCGATTTGCAAAAATCCCAGACACCGTATATTCCATTTCATTGGCTACTCGATAATCCAATAAAGGTTCTATTATTGTACCTTTTGATTTTTCGACAATTTCCTTTTTTGCAGAATCATCCCTAATTTTTAAAGTCAAAGGTTGACCATTTTCATAAAAAAGCATTTCGCTAATTGCGAGGTCTTGATAACTTCTACCTTTAAAAGAAGTATTAATCATAAGCTCAAATTCTTCCCCTTTAATCGGAACAGTCAAGTCAATCATTTGCCCAGCAGGATCATCACGCAAAGTATACTCATAAGATTTACCTCCGACTTCCCCTAAAGAAAAACCACGAAGCCTTCCATTAGCTTTATAATGACTTGGAGATCTTTGGTATCCATTCCAAAGTCGCACTTTATCAATATTAACTTCATCCGCTAAGCTAAACGTAATTTTTTCACCATGTCCTAAACCTTCTGCACCTTCTACCCAAGCAAACTCTTTTCGAGTATCAAATAATTTAGAAGTGCCGTAAGCTAAATATGGCTCGAGTGTAGAACTAGCAATTACATTGGCTTGTATTTCCCTTGGTGGAACGATTCTTAATTCCTTTCCTCCTTCTCCCCAAACTTGAATACTTGTAATTCCGATTGATTGTGTTTTAGGAAATTTCACGATTGAACCAATCTTACTTTCATCCTCAACAGTTACATTTTCCATTTGGTCGGAACGACCTAATCGAATAAATATCGAAGTGTAACTATCCCCTAATTCGATTCCATTTTCTGAATTGGTTAAATCAATAGGAGCACCATTTCCAAATAAATAGTAATCACTTATTTCAGCAAGGCCACTTCCTTCTGCAAATTCTACTTTTATTTTTTCCAAAAATGTTTTGCCTTGAAAATAAAGCATAATCCCCTCATCCGGGCCAGCGCCTTTTTGGGTTTTCCATATTGTTGAAGCTTTATTATCAAAAATATTTCGAACCATATCATCATTTGAAGTAGCATACACTCCTTGTAAATAAAGAGGTTCTCGAGTATCTACTGGCAATTTTTCCTCAGGAGGAGCAGGAGTTTCATTTCCGTCCAAGGTATTAGGCGGAGTTGTATTATTGGTAGCAGTTTCCTCACACGACACCATAAAAAAGATGGATAAGAAAAAAACTATCAGCATTGGTTTTATTGGGAATTGTGTATTTTTCATAAAGCCAATTTACGGTAATTAATTTTTATTTTTCGAAAAAATTGGAAGGTATTGAGATGTTGTGTATTGAGTATTAGGACAGGCACAACCTCAATACTTTTAAAAAAATCTCTAATTTTTATTTTAAATTTGTTTTTCATTTCTAAATCAGCAGGTCTTTTTTTAATTCAATCAACATTTTAATAAATGTCATTACGAAATAATTTTCCTCAAAAAGGGGAAGACTACTTAGGCGGAGTATCGAATGGTTGGGAATATAAAATTTCCTTTGCTGGAAGTAGCTTAAAAGACAGTTTTGCTATGCTTCTTAAATTCCTTGAAGAGGAAGGCTATGATAATATTCCTTTGCCCAAAAATGAAAAGGAATTATTGTGTTTTAAAAATCCTCCAAAACAGAAACAGCTACAACTTTTCAATGAAAGAGGCTATTTTCATAATCCCATCAAGATATTTTTTCCTAATGGAAAAAGGAAAGAGAACACACTTGAACTATCGGTTTATAATGAAAAATCTCCGAATCATTTGTTGAAATTTCATGGGTTGATTTAGATTAAATTAATCACCAGCCTATTTGAAAGAGTATTGTTATAAAAAACATTTAGAGAAGAAAAGGAAATTCGATTGGGAGAACAAATAAGGCAAGGAGGTTATTTTTTAAGTAGTGTAAATGACAGGAGGTTAAATTGGAGGGAATAATTGTTGATATTTTTTTCAGCCACAGGCTTACACAGATTTTTACAGACTATCTCAAAAGTCGATAAAAATCCATGTAAATCTGTAGCTAAAAAAATTACTCTGTAGTTTCTTCTTCCTTTACAGCAGAAGTCTCCGCTTTCATCTGAGGGAAAAACAAAACTTCCTGAATTGAATGTTGATTGGTCATCATCATAGTCAACCGATCTATTCCAATTCCCAAACCAGAAGTAGGAGGCATTCCATACTCCAATGCTCTTAAGAAATCTTCATCCAAGACCATTGCTTCATCATCACCTCGCTTAGCTAGTTCCAACTGATCTTCAAAACGACCTCGTTGGTCAATCGGATCATTTAACTCAGAATATGCATTTGCAATTTCTTTTCCATTGATGAATAATTCGAACCGTTCCACTAGGCCTTCAGAAGTTCTATGCTTCTTTGCCAATGGCGTCATCTCGATTGGGTAATCAGTAATGTAGGTAGGTTGGATTAAATTATCCTCCACCTTTTCACCAAAGATTTCATCTACTAATTTTCCTTTACCCATTGATTTATCTACTGGAATATGCAATTGCTTACACACCGCTCGTAGCCCTTCTTCATCCATTTTAGAAACATCAATTCCAGTGTATTTTTCAATAGATTCATACATCGTCATTCGAAGGTATGGTCCTTCAAAATTAATATCTTTCCCATCATAACTTACTGTGGTAGAGCCAGTTACCTCTTTTGCTATTTTTTCTAACAATGTTTCTACCATTTCCATCATCCAGATATAATCCTTATAGGCTACATAGATTTCCATAGCTGTAAATTCAGGATTATGCGTTCGATCCATTCCTTCGTTTCGGAACATTTTTCCAAACTCATACACGCCATCAAATCCTCCAACGATTAATCTTTTTAAATACAGCTCATTGGCGATTCTCATATACAAAGGCATATCCAAAGTATTGTGATGCGTCTTAAATGGTCGTGCTGCAGCACCTCCATGAATCGGTTGAAGAATCGGCGTCTCTACTTCCAACCATCCTTGGTCATTGAAATAGTTACGCATCACATTCATCAATTTTACTCTTTTGAGAAATGTTTCTTTTACATGTGGATTTACAGTTAAGTCCACATAACGTTGACGATATCGTAATTCAGGATCAGTAAAAGCATCAAAGATATTTCCTTCTTTATCTTTCTTTACGATAGGTAAATTTCGTAATGCTTTACTCAAAAACTTTAATTCTTTAACTCGAATTGTTGCCTCTCCAGTTTGAGTTGTAAACAATTCTCCAGTTACTCCAATGAAATCTCCTATGTGTAACAACTTCAATAATTTAGTTGTCAATTCAATTTCTTCTTCATTTTTTCCAATTGTTCCTTTTTTCATAAACAATTGAATACGACCATACGCATCTTGAAATTCTGCAAAAGAACCTCGCTGTCCCATGAATCGTCCTCCGATAGTTATTACTGGAAAATTCTCATTTGAAAAATCACCAAGACAACTTGTTCGCAATGTACCAATATAGTCAGTTAAAGCAACTGGCTCTCTATCTACACCTGCATCCCACTCTACCGTTTCAGCAAGTCCTAGGCTCGACATCATCTCTTCGTTTTCTAACAATACATTTGCACGAAATTTATTATTAAATAAAAACTCCGCCATTTGTACCGCCTTAGCCTTCCCAATCCCCTTTATCTTTTCTAACTCCGCTTCTACATTTTTTCGAAAATCAGCAGAAGTAAAATCTGTAGATTTGAAATTAACTTCAAATTTTTCAGCTGGAAATGGATCGATTCCTAAATCACGAATGGCCTGCAATGACTCGCGGCGTACGATTTCTTGTTCGCTTAACATATTTTAATTGTTTAACTGTGGAAGTTTGATAGACTAGTCAACTTGTGAATTTGGTTCATAAAGTTTTGACCCGAATACCTTAAACCTTACAGTATTTGAAAATTGAGTGCAAAAATAGTTTTTATATGGAAAAGGACGAAATAGAAGGAAAGCTTATTTTCCTTTATTTATTTTAGAAAAAGACCTGTTTATAAGGGCTTATTTTGGAAAGAATGAAAAAATGGGTCATTTGTTATTTTTTTATTAGAAATGAAGTTTGTGGGGAAAAGGTTCAAAATCCTATTCAGTTTTTTCCCAAAGTAAAAATTCAGGCGTTTTTGAAAAATCAGGATGTGTTTCTTTCACCCATTTAGCTACTCCTTCTTTAGTATAATCAAAATCAGTTAGGTAGCTATCTAAAAGTTCAATTGCTAAATCTTTCTGATCGGTGATTAAATATACTGTAAGTAGCATATCATGATTCTTCTCGAAAGAATAATTTTTTTTAACCAATTCTAATTTCTTTTGCGCCAGATCATATTCTTTGTTGATGACATAAATCAATCCTCTATAATAATCTAGGAAAGGATCTAAACCTATGCTAATATCTATTTTATTGAGATATTTTAAAGCTTCATCATATTGTTCTTCTACCGTAGCTTTGTCAAAAGCCAGCATATAGTATGAAGGATCTTTAGGGAACGATTTGTTAAAATCCTCAACAGCAGCTATATATTTTTCATACTCTAAATGTTCTGTAACTTTTATTCTCCAATATTTAAATAATCGGCCTTGACGAAACGATTCTGGGATTTCCATAAATTTCACATAGGCAGTTTTATATTGCATAGCGTCAACAAAATTCTTGACTTCGCCTAGTTTTAATACCGCATCATTCGCTTCATTTCTTTTAGAATCCCCAAATCGAACATTGATTTTTCCTCGTAATAGTTTTTTATAAATTTCTCCTAACATTTCACTTTGCCATTGCCCGATTCCATAATAGTAGGTATCTACAATTCGAATTACGGAATCTTTTTCTATCCACTTCAACTGATAATCGTGATAATTAAAATTACCATCCTTGGTCAACAACCGAAAAATAATATGAGCATCTCCCTCTACTGAGGTAAAATGATTCACATAATCATAGTGCCCACCATCGATTCCTTTTACGATTTGTTCTCCAAGGTTTAATTCTTCTTTCAGCGTTTTACTATAACTTTTATTAAAGTCTTTGATAAAATCATCTTCTCTTTTTAATAAGTATTTTTCTAAAAAAAGGTCTTCATCAAAAAACTGATTGAATAAAGTAGTGTCATTATTTCGGAGAGAATAAGCCAAGGTATCAGCGAGATAATAAATATAATCATCCCATGAATTATCTTCCTCTTGAGCATTGGTGTCAAAAGAAAAAGCTACTAAAAATAAAGAAAGCGTTATCCATTTTTTCATACTTGAAATTATCTTTTTGTAAAAATAAGAATCTCATTTCAATAATTTTAATTAAAAAAAAGTAGTTATTGTATTTTTTACACCAAGAGATTTTGTTTCCCCCAATTTTAGCCCTATATTTCAGTCCCCAAGTATTGAGACAAATTAAATAATAAGATTTTGACAATCTTTTCCATTGGTTATTCCTCAATACTTAAACTTTTTAAAACAAAACAATAATCAAAATTATGAGTGAAAATATTTTAGATGCTAATGATAATAAGAGTAGTCTCTCTTATACCATTTTCATTGCTGCGGTAGTTTCCCTTGGAGGATTCCTTTTTGGATTTGATGCTGCTATTATTTCTGGAGTTGTAGGATCAGTCGAAAAACTATTTACTTTAGATGATGTCCAAACGGGTTGGGTTGTAAGTTCTCCTACTTTCTCAGCTATGCTTTCCATGTTAATTGCCGGACGAATTAGTGATATTGTTGGGCGAAAACGGGTATTAATTACTGTTTCATTTTTATATGCCATATCTGCATTACTTTCCGCTTATGCTTCTTCGTATGAGATGCTTTACATTGCAAGAATGATTGGAGGTTTAGCATTTGGTGCTGCATTGGTACTTGCACCGATGTATATTGCCGAAATTTCTAATGCAGAAAATAGAGGAAAACTAGTTTCTATTCAACAATTAAATATTGTTATTGGATTTTCTGCTGCCTACTTCTGTGGCTATTATTTAAATCAAATGGCTACAGGAACGGAAGGTATGATTAACGCAAATAATGGCTGGAGATGGATGTTAGGAATAGAATTGGTTCCTGCGATCATTTATTTCTTCCTTTTGTTTTTTGTTCCTCGAAGCCCTAGATGGTTGTATTCAAAAAATAAAAAAGAAGAAGCAGATAAAGTTTTACAAAAACTACACGGAAGTAGTCGTGCTGCTGAAGAAGCAAAAGTAATTCAAGAAAACTTAAATAATCAAAGTAAAGAAAAACTGAAATTAACGGATTTATTAAATCCTTCATTAAGATTTGTTTTATTCATAGGGGTCACAATTGGTATTTTACAACAAGCCACAGGTATCAATGCCATATTCTTTTATGCCACTTCCATTTTTGAACAAACGGGAATTGGAACCGATGCTGCATTTGCTCAATCTGTAGTTGTTGGATTAATCAATGTGGTATTTACATTATTAGTAATGGTACTTATTGACAGAATGGGGCGTCGTCCTTTGCTTTTAATCGGTATGGCTGGTATTGCAATTAGTATGTTAGTCACAGCGTATGGATTTAATCAAGCTACCTACAAGTTATCCTCTGAAAAAATTACGACACTTACAGGTGTTGATGCTACTAAATTAGCAAGTGTTGCTGATAAAGAATTTTCTAGTGATGTAGAATTTAATAATGCTATAAGAAGTGCGCTAGGAGAAATGGAATTTAAAACACATAAAAGTGCCATTATCCAAGCTGCAGCTAATATCAATCCTTACCTTATTCTTTTTGGAATCTTAGGATTTGTAGCTTCATTTGCTTTTTCATTAGGGCCTGTAATGTGGGTGATGCTTTCGGAGCTTTTCCCAAATCGTATTCGTGGTCTGGCTATTGGAGTGATTGGTTTTATCAATTCATTCACAAGTTGGGTAGTGCAACAAGTTTTCCCTTGGGAATTATCAAACTTTGGAAACGCACTTACATTTTTGATCTATGGACTTTTTGCTGTTGTAGGACTATTTCTTTTTATGAAAATATTACCTGAGACAAAAGGAAAATCTTTAGAAGAAATTGAGAGGGATTTAGTGGGAAGTTAATTTTCAATCACAGATATACATAAGAACCCCGAATTTTTGATATTCAAAAATTCGGGATTCTTTTTTTAGCTAAATAATTTTTCCAATACCTCCACCATCTGCGCTACCGTTTCATCTGGAGTTCCTGAAGCATCAATTTCTACCACATTATCTTTATTCCACCTTTTTAAATATTGAATCGCTTTAAAAAACTTCTGCCGATCTTCTTCTAGATTTTCTTCAAATAATTCCTTCGCCTGATTACGTCCTTTCATTCTCTGATAACAAACTTCATTACTGACATTGAGGAAAAATATGACATCAGGTTTTCGAGCCTGTTCATTTAACCGAAGCACTTCTTTAAATCCAAATCCTTCTTTGCTTTGATAAACTAAAGATGATAAATAATATCGATCACAAATCAAGGTACGATTCCCTGCTCTTTCCAACCATGGATTAATCACTCGATCACGGTGGTCAAGGCGGTTGGCAGCAAAGGAAAGTGCCAATGTCCGATGAGAGAATTTCTTTATCTTTTTGGTAAGTACTGCTCGAATATAATCACCTCCACAAGAATCATTATGAGGTTCATAAGATCTTTTGACCTTAAATTTTTTCTTTAACTTTGTTTCTAATAGTTTGGAGGCGGTTGTTTTTCCTGAACCATCCAAGCCTTCAATTACGATGAATAATTTCATATTTTAAATTTTACCAAATTTAGATTTACATTTTAACATACAAAAATTTCAATGATGAAAAACCTTATTTTTTTACTCACATTTTTTTCGTTTTCTTTTTTAGCATGTAACAATACATCTACAGAAACAAGCGATGCAGAAAAACAAGCTGCTATTTCTGACCAAAAAGAATGGAAAGCCTTTTGGGAAAAATTTGAAAAGGCTGTTTCTCAAAACAATATAGGTGCTATTGTTGAAATGGCTCAGCTTCCATTACGAGGCAATTTTTTTAATGATGAAAATGGAGATGGTTTGTCCAAAGCTGGTTTGGTAAAAAACTATGCTCAGATTTTTGAAGCAAATACGGTTCAAAGAATCGCTAATGTAAAACCAAATGAAATGGGAGAAATCGTAACCAAAACTGAAAATGATGAAAAATTCATAGGTGTACCGATTGGCACTAAAGCTAAAATTTTAAGATTCGAATATGTTTTCGATAAAGGAACAGAAAATCAAACAGAATCTCTTCAGATGTTTTATTTCGCAAAATTTGATGGTGAATACAAATGGTGCTCTATGCTAATCGCAGGATGACCTTTTTTTAACGATGAATTATTAATGATGAATGATTAACCAATAATTGTAATAATAATAATTTTGATTAAACCAATAATTCATCGTTAAAAAAAAGAGCCTCAATTCAATTGAATGAATCGAGGCTCTTTTTTAATAACAATTTCTCTTTTAGAGAAAAGCATAAAGCTATGCAGCCTTACTATTTGGCGATGCTGTTTCGCTAAATTTTTTACCTTCCCATCGTCCTAACCATTCTACATCCTTTCCAAGTTCTACATAATTGAGAAATGCATAAACTGCATCTTTTTTCTCCGCTCTACAAATGGTGATGTTTTGTTGTCCAGTTCGGATATTGAAATAATACTTTCCAATTCCAAGGGTAAATTGCTTTTTCACAAATAAAAAAATTTTATATTAAAAAAAAATATCAGCAATTTTGAATAGAATTATCGGTTCATTCCTTTCGTTTTATCTAAATTAAATACTGATTACATCAGCGCTGATATTGTATTGCTTAACCATTTTATCAACAAATGCTTTGTGCCCTTTAGGTGCAAGAAGATATAATTTGCCAGATTTCATGCTAGCCATAGTACTCAATAACTTGTATTTAGAGACTTGATCATCACCTGCATCTGTTTTCATTGCGATTTCAACGTAGCTTTTCCCACCAAGTTTCACTCCTGAAAGATCAGGAATATAAGCTTCGGCAGCACCTTTCTTAGTAAAACCAGCTGGAGTTTCATACTCCTCTGTATTGGCTTTAATATTTGAAAAACCATTCTTCTTTGCCCAATGAATAGCTTTATCGTATAAATCTGTATTTTTCATAATTGTCGGGTATGTTTCTTTTTAAATTTTCCAAAAAACGATATATACAATATATATTTTGAAAAACCTATCAAAGAAGTCAAAAATAAGAATATTGTTAGGAAAAACATCAATTTTTATGCCTTTACTACAACAATTACTGCAAACGTACAATTAATAAACGTTCTAAAAAAATAATTAGTTTAAAGTTCTAAAATAAGTCTATGAAAGATTAAAGTAACTCATATCTTTTATTATCGTCATACGTAATATGAAGAGTATTGGGATTATGGGTATTGAGTATCGAGATTCTGAATACTCCAATTACTATGTATCTTCATTTAAAAAATCCGATAATTATGCAATCTATTATTGATCATATTTTACTTTTTAAAGGAACATTTTTTACTCTACTTAGTTTTGTAGCAATCTATTATGCTGCTAAATTTTTATTGGATCGCCAAGCTAAAGGTAAAGCTGATTGGGGTATTATTCGATCTATTATTGTTTTTAGTATTTTTCTTATTGGAGGCATTGCAGTTATTCTGGCTTTACCGATGCACGATAATCTACGAAGTCAAATTACGCAATTGATGGGAATTGTAATTTCAGCAGTCTTGGCTTTGAGTTCTGCAACTTTTATTGGAAATGGATTAGCTGGAATCATGCTTCGAACCATTAATAGTTTTAAACCTGGTGACTTTATTCAGGTGGAAGGGCATTTTGGTAGGATTACGGAAAGGGGACTTTTTCATACTGAAATCCAAACTGAAAATCGGGATTTAACAACGCTACCAAATATGTTTCTCACGATGAACCCTGTAAAAGTAACTCGACCATCTGGTACATTTATATCAGGAGTTTGCTCATTGGGTTATGATGTGAATCGACAAAAAATTGAAAAAGCATTATTAGATGCTGCGGAAAGGGCTGGCTTAAAAGATGCTTTTGTAAGGATTACGGAGTTAGGAGATTTTTCAGTTGTATATAAGGTAACTGGAATGGTAGAAGAAATAAAAACGGTATTGAGTGCTCAATCAAGAATCAATGCTATGATGTTAGATGCATTACATGATGCAGGAATCGAAATCGTTTCTCCTAATTTTATGAATCAACGACAAACGGGCGATACTGTTTTTATTCCTAAAAAAGTTAAAAAACACGAAGAAGTAAAATCCGATGGTGCTCCTGAGAGTAAGATTTTTGATAAAGCAGAAGAAGCTGAATCCTTAGAAAAACGTAAAGAAAATCTTATTGATATCGAGAAAAAGATCAGCGATTTAAACACTGAACTAAAAGCTGCAACAGAGGAAGAGGCGCAAGAAATTTTGAAAAACCGAATTGAAAAGTGGACGGCTGTTCGTGATAAAATGGTGGAGAAGATTGATGTTAAGTTGAATGAGATTAGTGGGAAGAAGTAGATTTTGAATCCTGATTTTTATGGTTCATAGCATGAATGTGACAACTGCAAAACAAAAAATGAAGAGTGGACTTCATTCGAAACAATGTAAAATCCATAAAATAATCAACACAATTTAAAAAAAAATGAAAAACTCCTACCTCCTTCTCTTCTTTTTTATATTTTCCCAAAATACATATTCACAAATCGAACCTCGGCTTGTTGAAGAACGAATTGAAAAATATAACAACACTCTAGATGAATATGATATTACGGAAAATTACACATACGAATACGATTACATTGGGAATCTAATTTTAGAAACTAGAAAAGTCTATGGTTTCCAAGGAGTAGTGGAATACTGGAGAGAAATTCGTTTTCAATATAATATTCAAAAAAAGGTGGTCTCAAGAATAGTAAGATACTACAATGTTTTTACTGAAGAATGGTCTTCAGAAAATGGGGTATTTAATGAATACAACTCGCAAAATCTAATTACTAAATCATCGGTAAAATCATATAATAAAGATGTGGATCTGTGGATCACTAGTTATTGGGTGGAATACTTTTATGATGACAATGGATGTTTAATTGAATTTATAGAAAAAGAAAACTCCATTCTAACTGATGAAAAAAGTACTCAATTCATCAGAGATGAAAATTGTAACAAAATTAGAGAGGACTATATACCAAATGTAGGAACATATAAAACATTCGAATATCCTGATGATTTTGGTTCAAAAATTACTACCAATTATCACACTTTCGACAACCAATATTATCCTAGAATCTATACAGAAGAAATTTATAATGAGCATGGCGATCTTATCAAGGATTTAAATCTTGATCGGACACCTTCATTAGATACTGCCTACTTTTATATTACTGATATCCAATATGATTACGTCAGAGATCCATCTACCAATCTTTTGATGACAAAATCATTAACTGCATATCGGACCATTTTTCCAAATGATCCATTTCTCTATTATGAATTAACTTCTGATTTTGAATACTATTGTGATGGCATTCTGTCCAAAGAAGAAACAATTCAGTCGGCAAATGGAAGTATCATCAGTCAAGATCGAACTTTATATTTTTATGAAGGAAAATTAGACTGTATTGAACTTGATGAAAATATAGATATCACTATTCTGCCTAACCCTTCTTCTGGGCAAATTGAATTTCAAAGCAATATGCTAAAAACAGGAAACTCCCTCTTACGAGTTTTAACTTCTGATGGCAGTTTAGTCTTTGAAAAATCCATTTATTTAAGGGATACAAAACAAAATATCGACCTCAGTTTTTTACCAAATGGAGTATATTTTCTTCAATTAAGAAGTGAAGATCATCATAAAACTAGCAAATTAATTATAGCAAATTAATTAACTTATTTTATTTATCATTACTTAACATTTCTCAAGCATCATACCTTCCATTTTTTGTATCTTCGTACTAGAACAAAAACAAATGTGAGCCGATGCAGAATTTTAAAAGTATAATCCTTTTATCCCTTACCTCCCTATTCCTAATCTATTCCCAAATAATCTTAGCTCAAACTATCCTCGAAGGGGGAGACTTGGCTGTTGTGGGAGTCAATGCCAACAATTTTGGATGCTCTGGAATCAATGCCGAAGACAGAGTCAGTTTTGTCTGTTTCAAGGAAATAACCCCTGGAACAGTTATCGATATTACCGACAATGGTTGGGAAAGAGTCTCCGCAAATCTATTTGGAGATACCGAAGGAACCATGAGGGGAACTTATAATGGTACCACTATTCCAGCTGGACAGGTTATCAATTTCATCATTGACAACTCTGGAAATATTCAAAGTAATACTCACTTTGGCTGGTCTTTTACCAATTTAAATAATCCTCCAGGGTTGACTCATACCATGAACTTAAATAATAATGGTGACCAACTATATTTTATGCAAGGTGGATCATGGGATTGGGGAAATCCTGCAGCGTCTACTCATGATGCTTCATATAGTGGTCAGATGTTATATGGATTTAATACCAAAAGTGATTGGAACGCAATGGGTGGAAACTCTCAAAACTCAGGACTTCATCCTGAAGTAGTTCCTTGTTTTCATATGGAACCTTCCACAGGGCAATCTGATTATCAAAAATATACTGGACCAATGACTTCTGCTACTCAAGTAGAATGGATTGAAAGAATTGGAAATTCCAATAATTGGACTTCTTTTTCTAGCTGCACTAATTATGGAAATACTGCTCCTGATTACGAAAGTCTTATCACTCTACCTATTTCTCCAAGTGAAATGTCAATTGATTGTTCAACTTGCTCTGGAGGATGTGGTACACTAAATACTAGTTTGATATTTAATTTACCATCCACAGGTGGACCATTCGATGTAACCTATTCAGATGGAACCAATGAATTTACTTTGACTAATATTTCAGATGGACATACTGAAAATGTAACGGTAAGTCAATCGACTACTTTTGTTTTAGTTTCAGTAACACAAGCAGATAATTGCCCAACCTATTCTAATTTTGCAGGTGAAGCAGTTATTACAATCTCAAGTACAGGAGGTGGTGGAAATGCGTCCCTTACTGGAGGAGGTACACTTTGTAGTGGAAGTTGTGCTACCGTGACAATTAATATATCCGGAGGTACAGCACCTTATAATTTGACTACTAATTTTAGTTTACCACCTTTTTCTCTTACTTCACCTCCTATAACAGTTCCCACTACCAGTCTAGTTATTACGGTTTGTTCTCAAGCAGGAATACCTGGCTACAATGCTACTACTAATACTGTAACTATTCCTCCTGCTATTTTTGGAAATGGTAGTGTTACATTGATTTCTTTAAGTGATGCAAATGGATGCACAGGAACCATAGATCCAACACCTCTTGCTTTCTCAATAGAACAAGCACCAGATGTTTTTCCAGCTTCCATGTCGGCATGTGTAGGAGCTAATGGAATGGCTATTTTTGATTTGACCTCAGTAAACAATACTGTGAATGGGGGAAATGGAAATACGGTAAACTGGTTTTCTGATAATTCAGGAACTACTTCTATTTCAAATCCTGCTGCTTTTCCTACTTCCAATAACACAACAGTTTATGCTACTACTAGTAATGGCAATTGCGAATCAGATGTCCAAGCAATTACACTTACGATCAGTCCTTCCCCATCAGGAAATCCAACTAGCTTAAGCGCATGTTCATCATCGAACCAAGCTAATTTTGATTTGACTTCAGTAAACAATACTGTAAGTGGAGGTATCGGAACAGTCTCATGGTTTTCAAATAGTGCAGGTACTAATCCAATTAATAACCCTACTAATTATCCTTCTGGCAATGGAACAGTTTACGCTATTGTAACTGACAATGGTTGCGCTTCCAATCCCGTTCCTGTGACTTTGGCCATAACCCAAGCGCCAACAGGAGTGCCTACTTCCTTGACAGAATGTGAATCACTTGTTGCCCCTTCGTTTGGGGATTTTGATTTAAACGCAATTAACAATATTGTAAATGGTGGAACATCAGAACCTGTTGCTTGGTTTCTAGATGCAGCTACTACTTTTCCTATTAGTAATGGAATGTTAGCTGCGCAAAATAATACTGTAGTTTATGCTGAAATAGGAACAGCACCTTGTACTTCTGCGGCAGTTCCTGTAACTCTATTTGTAGTTCCTTCGCCTACGGCAAATATTCCGCCGCCACTAGAAGCATGTGCTGTAGTGAGTAATCAAGCATTATTTGATTTAACGAGTTTAAATACTTCTATCAATAATGGAGCAACTGTAACAATAGAATGGTATTCTGATATTAGTGGAAATAATTTAATTTTTAATCCAAGCAGTCACCTTTCAGGAACAGGATTTGTCTACGCAAGTGTTTCCAATGGAACTTGTACTTCACCTATAATCCCAATTGGCCTGAATGTAATTATTGCGCCTACGGCAAATAGTACAGGTGCTTCTGCATGTGATTTAGGAAATGGAACTGCTAGTTTTGATTTAAATGATTTAGCTAGTAATGTAAATAGTCTACCGACAAATACTGTCAATTGGTTTTTAGATCAAGCTGGAACTATTCCTGTGTCATCACCTTATGTTTCAGGTTCAACAACAATCTATGCGTCAGTTACGGATGGTATTTGTACTTCTCCTCTTGTTGCCATAAATTTAGTTTTAGATACTACGCCTACGGCAAATACTAACGTGTCAGCTACACAATGTGATTCAGGAAATGGTACAGCGGATTTTGACCTCAATGCATTGGCATCAAATATTAATAGTGATGGAACATTAACCTTCAATTGGTACGCTGATGCTTCTGGCAATAATCCAATCACTTCTCCTTATAACACAGCATCTACAAATATTTATGTTGAAGTATCAAACGGAACTTGTTCCTCCCCTCTTACATTAGTTGCATTGAATATAGAAAATGGAATCACGGCGAATACTGCTTCTGCCTCAGTTTGTGATGATGGAACAGGAATGGCAACTTTTGACCTAACAACTTTAGAAAATACAGTTAATGGAGGTTTAGGTTATACCATAAGTTGGTATTCTGATGTACTCGCTATGAATCCAATATCAACACCTTACACTACTAATACGACTGATATTTATGCCGTAGCTACTAGTGGAGATTGTAGTTCAGCACCTGTTGTTATAAGCCTAACAGTTGATCCTGCACCTTCATCTGCACAGGGAGTAACAAGTGGTGCTTGTAATATTGGAGATAACACTTCTGACTTTGATCTTAATGCAATTGCAACTTTGCTTAATACAGATCCTAATACTGTGGTCAGTTGGTTTTTAACCCCCAATATGAATAACCCAATTACTTCTCCTTTTAATACTGCTTCAACAAGTGTTTACGCTATATTAAATTTACAGGGTTGTACTTCAGATCCTACAGAAGTCATGTTAAATGTTTTACCTGCTCCTGTTGGAAATCCTACCTCTGCCACAGAATGTGAAATCTCAAATGGACAAGCGACTTTTGATTTAACAGCTTTGGAAAATACAGTAAATGGAAATAGTGGTGATCCTGTAAGTTGGTTCTCTGATATTAATGCCACCGTTTCTATTTCTTCTCCCTATTCAACATCAACGACTGTCGTGTATGCAGTAGTAACAGGTTCAAATACTTGTTCCTCTACTCCTGTACCTGTTGATTTAATTGTAGCACCTATTCCAAATGCAATTTCTACGACTACCACTTCTTGTGACTTAGGTGATGGTACTGCGGATTTTGACCTTACCATTTTAGAAAACATTGTAAACGATGGGACTGGAAATACTGTCAACTGGTATTCGGATAATTTAGGAAATAATCCAATCACCTCTCCATATAATACCAATACTGTTACGGTATTTGCTATTGTGGATGACGGAACATGTACTTCGTCTGCTACAACGATTACATTAACTGTAGAAGCAGAACTTTCTGCCAATCCTACTTCTGCGTCAGAGTGTGATAGTGGAAATGGAACAGCGGATTTTGACCTAACTATCTTAGAAAATATTATTAATGGAAATTCTGGGAATATGGTGAATTGGTACTCTGATATGGCTACCAATAATCCAATAGCTACGCTTTATAACTCAGGAGCTACTACAGTATATGCTACTATGAGCAATGCCAATTGTACATCTAGCCCTGTAGCAATACCTCTAAATATTATTGCTTTACCTACTGCTGTCACCACTTCTGCTTCAGAGTGTGAAAGTGCTAATGGGATGGCTGAGTTTAATTTAAATGCACTTAATGATATTGTCAATGACAATACCACTAATAGTGTAATGTGGTATTCAGATATTAATGCAACAAACATAATTTCTTCTCCTTACCAAACAGGGACTACTACAATCTATGCAGTAGTAGATGACGGGGTATGCTCATCTGCACCAGTAGCTGTTGATCTAACTGTTGATCCTTTACCAACAGGTGTTACAACTTCTACCAATTTATGTAATGAAGGAAACAATACTGCAACTTTTGATTTGACGCCTCTTGAAAACATTGTAACTGGAGGAAATACTAATACCGTTTCTTGGTATGCAAATGCAGATGGAACAAGCATTATCAATTCTCCTTTCACCACCTCAACAGTTACCATCTATGCCGTAATTGATGATGGTAATTGTGAATCACTTCCCATACCTGTTGATTTAAATGTTGTTAATGGACCTACCATCTCTCCAGCGTCAGCAAGTCTTTGTGATGAGGGAGGCGGGTTAGCTACATTTAATTTAACTGCTTTAGAAAACACCGTAAATGATGGTACTAGTAATCCCGTCACTTGGTACGAAGATCCAAATGGAGTAACTGAAATATTTTCACCATATTCATCTTCATCTAATACAATTTATGCCATTGTAACAGGAGTAGGATGTAATTCTGTTGTTGAAGCAATTGACTTAACAGTTCATCCTCTTCCAACTGCAAATACAGCTTCTGCTACACTTTGTGATAATGGAAATGGGACAGCTGATTTTAATTTAACAGCATTAGAAAGTACCGTAAATGATGGTACTTCAAATACCGTTACTTGGTACGCTGATATTAATTTAAATACTTCTATCAATTCTCCATACAATTCAGGAACAACAACAATTTATGCTGTGGTAAGTGATGGAACGTGTGATTCAGATCCAGTCGCTGTCAATTTAAATACCACAACTACTATTGCTGCTAACTCTACTCCACTTGCAACCTGTGATGATGGAACTGGAAATATGACTGGGGTTTTTAATCTTCTAGATCCGATCTTTACTGATGACATCACAGGAGGAACAGGAGACATGGTAACTTTCTTTAGTGATCCTTTGGGCACAATGCCTATAACTCCACCATTAAGTGCTTATCTTTCTTCCTCCACTTCTATATATGCAATTGTCACAAGTGGCAGCTGTCAATCACTTCCTGTGGAGATTCCTTTAACCGTATTAGGGGAAATCGAAGCATTCCAAACTTCGGTTTCAGAATGTGATTCGGGAAATGGAACTGGAATTTTCAATTTAAATACCATTGCAGATTTGATAACAGGTGGAAATGGAAATACGGTAGATTGGTTTAGTGACCAAAATATGACCAACCCTCTTTCATCTCCTTTTACTTCTGGCCCGACTACAATTTATGCTGTAGCCTCTGATGGTTTTTGTTTTTCAAATACCGTAGAAGTAATGTTATTAATTTCTCAAAGTGTTAGTGGAAATGAAACTACTGCTACGCTTTGTGATGAAGGAAATAACATGGCTTCATTTGATCTTGATGTGATTGGAGAAAATGTTAATTCAAGTGCCGCGGTAAATATTAATTGGTATAGTGATGCAGCAGGCACAATGAATATTTTTTCTCCATATGTTACAGGGAGTACTTCTGTTTACGCTGTTGTTGTAAATGGACTGTGTGAAACTGATCCTATTGAAGTTACGCTTGAAGTAGTATCAAGCCTTGATGCATTTCCAGTAACTGATAGTCAATGCGATTTAGGAAATGGAACAGCCTCATTTGATCTAAATGGCCTTGCCTCTCAAGTAAATGGAGGAAATACAAATACGGTGTTATGGTTTTCAGATATAGATACTTTAAATTCCATTTCATCTCCCTATGTGTCTAGTGACAATTCTGTTTACGCAGTAGTTACTGATGGCAATTGTTTTTCAGAAGTAGTTGAAATCACACTTGATGTAACTACCTCTATTGATGCCTTCCCCGCAGATGACAATCAATGTGATGAAGGAACAGGAACAGCTACATTTCCTTTAACAAACCTTGAAACAATCATTAATGGAAATAGTGGTAATACCGTAAACTGGTATGAAGATTTAAATGGAACAATTTCTATCACACCTCCTTTCTCTTCCATTTCCAATACGGTTTATGCAATCGTTGTAGATGGGAATTGTAGTTCTGTGGCTGTACCTGTAACACTTACAGTTACTCCAATACCTACTGCAAGTTCGACTTCTAGTTCACTATGTGATGAAGGTAGTGGAATGGCTGATTTTGATTTAACAGTTTTGGAAAACACAGTAAATGGAGCAACAAATAATATTGTAAACTGGTATGAAAATGCAGATGCCACAGGAGCGATTACTTCTCCCTATAGCACAGCAACAACAACAATTTTTGCAACAGTAACCAATGGAGATTGCGTATCAAACCCTGTTGCTATCAATTTGACAGTTGACAATCTACCTGATGCTTTTCCAATCACAGAAGTAAGATGTAATGAAGGAAATAATGAAGCTACCTTTGATTTAGATGCAATGGCAATTGCTGTAGATGGAGGGAATAACAATACAGTAAGTTGGTTTGAAGATGCTGCAACTACTATTGCGATCTCTAGCCCATACATTTCAGGTGATGCAAGTATTTATGCAATTGTAGATGATGGAACATGTGTTTCTGATCCTGTAGAAATTACTTTAATGATTACCAATACTTTGGATGCTTTTCCAACTACAAGTACAGAATGTGATCCTGGAAGTGGAACAGCTACTTTTGATTTAGATGGATTAGCTGAAACGGTCAACGGCGGAACTGGATATCAAGTTAATTGGTTTTTTAATGCTACAGCTACTAATCCTATTCCATCTCCTTATACCACTTCTACCTCTACAGTTTATGCAGTAGTTGTAGATGGCAATTGTACATCACTACCTGTGCCTGTAGACTTAATGCTTGCGACTTCTACTAGTGCCAATCCTGCATCTGATTCAGGTTGTGATCTAGGTGATGGAACTGCAGATTTTATTTTAACAAATTTAGAAAATACAATAACTGGAAATAATGGGAATACGGTGTTATGGTTTGAGGATATTAATTTAACCAACTCTATCACTCCTCCTTATAACAGTAGTTCTACATCTATTTTTGCAGTATCTGCAAATGGTAATTGTTTATCTGCACCTGTTTTAGTTACACTTGACGTTATTGCAAGCTTACCTGCTAATCCTACTTCCAATACCCTTTGTAATGATGGAACCGATATAGCATCCTTTGATTTATCTGCATTGGAAAATACAGTCAACGGAGGAAATGGGTTAGGTGTAAATTGGTTTGAAGATGCTGGAACAACTATGCCTGTCATATCTCCATATATAAGTGGAACCACTATCATTTATGCAGTAGTTGATAATGGAGTTTGTACATCTCTTCCTGTTCCAGTAAATCTAACAGTAGCAGATGTCGTTACAACCGCTTCAACTAATGCTGCGCTTTGTGATAATGGAAATGGAATGGCTGAATTTGATTTAACCACTCTAGAAGATATTGTAAATCAAGGTTCAGGAAATCCAGTCACTTGGTACGAAGACATAAATCTTAACAATACAATTACACCACCTTTCAATACTTCGGCTACAACGGTTTACGCTGTTGTTCAAGATGGGGCTTGTAGCTCCGAACCTACACCTGTTGACTTACAAATCACAAACCTTCCTACAGGAAATACCATTACTGAATTTGGTTGTGATTTAGGAAATGGAACAGCATTATTTTACTTAGACAATATGGAAGCTCAAATCATTATCAATCCTACTGATACTGTTTTTTGGTTTTCTCAAGATATGGTCACTCCTCTTTCTAGTAGCCCAGTTACATCAGCAACCAATGAAATTATTTTTGCTCAAGTTTTTGATGGGGTTTGTTTTTCAGAATTAATCCCAATAACACTTACCATAAGTAATACGATTACACCTGTGCCTACATCTGATAATCAATGTGCGAATGCAAATGGAATGGCTAATTTTGATTTAGATATTTTAGCAAATAATTTAAATGGAGGAAGTGGTTTAACGGTAAATTGGTTTGAAGATGAAAATGCAAATACGCCAATAAATTCTTCCACCTTTGAAACCAACACTACTACAATCTATGCATATATTCAAGATGGGCAATGTTCATCTGACACTATTGCCGTAAACTTGGATGTTAGTCCTCTTCCTATGATATTCCCTGCTACAGTTGCTCAATGTGACGAGGGAGATGGAACGGGTACTTTTGATTTAGATGCTATTGCAAATACCGTCAATGGTGGAAATGGAAATACCGTAAATTGGTTTAGTGATGCAGCTATGACGATGCCAATTGCAACTCCTTTTAATTCTGCACCTGCTTCTATCTTTGCAATCGTTAGTGATGGTAATTGTGTTTCTGCTGTACAAGAGGTAGTACTTCAAGTAAGCATTGATGTTCCGAGTTTCCCTGCTACAGTTGTAGAATGTGAAGAAATTGATGGAACAGGTACATTTGATTTGGACGTTATTGCGAATACGGTAAATGGAGGAAATGGAAATAATGTAAATTGGTTTAGTGATGCGGCTATGACGATGCCGATTACAACTCCTTTTAATTCTGCACCAACTTCTATTTTTGCAATCGTAATTAGTGGTAATTGTATCTCTGCTGTACAAGAAATTGTACTTCAAGTAAATATTGATGTTCCAAGTTTTCCTACAATAGCTCCTCAATGTGATGAGGGAGATGGAACGGGTACTTTTGATTTGGATGCTATTGCAAATATTGTCAATGGAGGAAATGGTAATAATGTAAATTGGTTTAGCGATGCAGCCATGACAATGCCAATTGCGACTCCTTTTAATTCTGCGCCGACTTCTATTTTTGCAATCGTAACCAATGGAAATTGTGTATCTGCGGTACAAGAAGTAGTGCTTCAAGTAAGCATTGATGTTCCAAGTTTCCCTGCTACGGATACTCAATGCGAGGAGATCGATGGAACGGGTACTTTTGATTTGGACGTTATTGCAAATACCGTCAATGGTGGAAATGGAAATAATGTAAATTGGTTTAGTGATGCGGCCATGACAATGCCAATTGCGACTCCTTTTAATTCTGCGCCGAACTCTATTTTTGCAATCGTAACTAATGGGAATTGTGTCTCTACAGTACAAGAAGTAGTGCTTCAAGTAAACATTAATGTTCCAAGTTTCCCTGCTATGGATACTCAATGTGAGGAGGTCGATGGAACGGGTACTTTTGATTTAGATGTTATTGCAAATACCGTCAATGGCGGAAATGGAAATACCGTAAATTGGTTTAGTGATGCGGCTATGACTATGCCTATTGCAACTCCTTTTAACTCTGCGCCTACTTCTATTTTTGCAATGGTTACTGATGGAAATTGTATATCTGATGTACAAGAAATTATACTTCAAACAAATATTGATGTTCCAAGTTTCTCTACTACAGATACACAATGTGATGAAGGAAATGGAACAGGTATTTTTGATTTGGATGCCATTGCAAATACCGTCAATGGTGGAAATGGAAATAATGTAAATTGGTTTAGCGATGCTGGCATGACTACGCCAATTGCGACTCCTTTCACTTCTGCGCCAACTTCTATTTTTGCAATGGTCACTAATGGAGATTGTATTTCAAATGTTGAAGAAATCACCTTAGCATTAGAAAATATTGTAGATGCATTCCCAGCAGCATTATCTGAATGTAACGAAGGAAACAATACTAGTACATTTGATCTGACTACTATTGAAAGTGTAGTCAATGGTGGAAATGGAAATGCTGTAAATTGGTTTAGTGATGTAAATGCAACGATGCCGATTGCGACTCCTTTTAATTCTCCTGCTGCTTCCATTTATGCTGTTGTTACTGATGGAACTTGTTTTTCAGATGCAGTAGAAGTTGTTCTTGGAATTAATAATTCTTCAACAAATATGATAAATGATCTACTTTGTAATGGAGAAAATATGATCGTAAATGGCAATATTTATAATGAAGCAAATCCTTCTGGAACTGAAACTGTGATAGGAGGAAGTAGCAATGGATGTGATAGTATCATTACTATTGATTTGAGTTTTGAAGATGAAGTCTCTGGATCTTTTGCAGTTTCAGCAAGTCCGATTTGTCCAGGAAGTGAAACAACTATTACTTTCTCTTTGAGTGGTGGTACTACTTATGATGTAACCTACTCTGAAGGCATTACTCCAATAACACTTACAGGAATTAGTGACGGTCATACCATTACTATTTCCCCAACAACCAATACAACTTATTCGATACTAGATATCTCACTTGCAAATTCCAACTGTAGTGCTACTTTCCCTTTCAACCAACTTACTGTTGAAGTTGAACAAATTAATGTATCCATTGATGTTACGTCTCAATTTGATAATTATAATATAAGTTGTTTCGGAGGAAGTGATGGGGCATTAGTTGCAGCACCTACAAGTGGTAATCCTCCTTTTGATTATCAATGGAACAATGGCTTGATTACTCCATTAATTAATAATGTTACTGCTGGAAATTATCAAATAACTATCACAGATGCTACAGGATGTTCTGCAATTGGAAATGCCGAAGTTACTCAACCTGATAGAATCGAATTTGATTATATCGCTTTACCACCTCCATGTATTGATGCCATTGATGGACAAATCATTATAAATAATATTACAGGTGGAATCGGAGATTATGAATTCTCATTGGATGGTAATTCATTTTCACCAGTAATTGGTGATACCACATTTATAGATTTTGTTTTACCTGGTTTTCATGACTTAGTTATCACAGATGAATATGGTTGTGATGTAGGAGCTAATATTTTGGTACAAGAACCGATTGAAACAACAGTTACTCTAGGCGATGACCAAACGATCGAATTAGGAGATAGTATCGAACTACAACCTATTACCAACTTTACTCCAACTGAAATATTTTGGTCAGCAACTGCACCTTGTGTAGATTGTCCAAGTCAATTTGTTACTCCAATTTTCGAAACTGAATATAGCATATTGATGATTGATGAAAATGGATGTCAAGCAAGTGATACAGTTTTGATTACAGTTGAAAAATTCCGTCGAGTTTATATTCCAAATGCTTTCAGTCCAGATGATAATGGCATCAATGATATTTTCTTTATCAATGCAGGACAAGATGTTGTTGAGGTTAAAAACTTTAAAATATTCACTCGCTGGGGAGAGGTCGTATACTCCGCAGAAGATTTCCAACCTAATGATGCTAGTTTTGGATGGGATGGTTTTTTCAAAAATAAAAAACTAAATCCTGGAGTTTATGTTTACTTTGCAGAAATAGAATTTAAAGATGGCTTCACCGAAATTTTTAAAGGTGATGTTACCTTACAACGATAAATAAAAAAAGGATGGGAAAAGGGGTTGGGAAAAAGGGAAGACGGATTTACGATTTATGATTTGAGAAGTTTTTACGAATTATCGTGTTCACCAGTTTTCGTAAAACTTCTCAAATTATAAATCGTAAATCCGTCTTCCCTTTTTCCCAACCCCTTTTTCCAAAATCTTTTTTTCAAAACCAATAAAAAAAATACTCGAACTACTCCATGCTTAAAATAGCCTTCTCCCCTATTTACAAATATCAACTTCCAAACGGCCACCGTTTTCCAATGATAAAATATGAGTTAATCCCAGAGCAACTCATCTATGAAGGCAGCATTTCAGAATCCCAACTTTTCCATCCAGAACAACTTTCCGAAGAAACTTTACTACTCACTCACGATTTAGAATATTGGGAAAAACTAAAAAACTTAACCCTTTCCAAAAAAGAAATTCGTAAAATTGGTTTCCCCCTAACTGCTAATTTAATCGAACGAGGAAGGCATATTGCGCAAGGCACAATTGATTGTGCCATGTTGGCTTTAGAAAATAAATGTGCTATGAATGTTGCAGGTGGTACACATCATTCTTTTGCGGATCATGGAGAGGGATTTTGTGTACTCAATGATTTTGCAATTACTTCAAATCATTTGTTACAAAAAAATATTGTCGATAAAATATTGATTGTCGATCTCGACGTTCATCAAGGAAATGGAACTGCAAAATTATTTGAAAACGAAAATCGTGTTTTTACTTTTAGTATGCATGGTGCAAAAAATTATCCTACTAGAAAAGAAAAATCAGACCTCGACATTGGGCTACCTGATGGAACAACCGATGAGCCTTTTCTAAAAATCCTAAATGAAACACTTCCCCAATTGATCGATGAAGTGGAACCTGACATTATTTTCTATTTATCAGGAGTCGATATTTTAGCGACTGATAAATTAGGAAGACTTGGAATGACTATCGAAGGTTGTAAAACTCGTGATCGTATTGTTTTTGATCTTTGTAAAAAAAATAATATTCCGGTAGCTGTAAGTATGGGTGGAGGGTATTCTGAACGGGTGGCGCATATCGTTGAAGCACATGCAAATACTTTTCGAGTGGCACAAGAAGTATTTTTCTAAAAAATAAAACAAACTACTTACAAATCGAAAGTAGCTTGTTTTTATAATCAACTAATCATTTTTTTTTACATTTGAAAGTAACGCGACTCTTTGAGTCGTGACGGTTTTGAATAAATGATTTCGAAAATCAAACTTGTCGAAAATCGTCACAACTCAGAGAGTCTCGTTATTTTCAAGCGTGAGTCCTCCTAATTCCCTACTCGTTTTCCTTCTTCCTCCATACCTGTTTTTCTTTTCCGACTTCGCTTGATTTCATTTCGTCCAAATTTATAACTCACATTCACTTTCACCTGACGGCTTTCCCATCCACCACTTCCATCAATATATAAATCACCAAATTGCATATCCGCGCGCCAAAATGAAGTAAACAAAATATCACTACCCGAGAGTCGAACTGACAATCGATCGTCTATAAATTTCTTTTGAAGTGCAATATCCAATGATCCCATACTTTTAGTTAAGTAAGTTCCACTCCAAACTGAAGGAGAACTAAACCAACCTGAAACCTCAAATCGAAATCCCTTTGGAAGTGTAAATGTATTTTGTGAATATAGACTCAATGTAGCCTGATCTATTGAAACAAATTTATCATCACTACCTTGATAAGAAGAATGAAAAGCATTGACACTCATGTAGACACTCCACCATTTTTTCACATCAAAAGGAAGACTCAATCCTAAGTTCCAAACTTCTTGATTTGCAATATTTCTAGTAATCAAGAAATTACGAGTTTCTCCTAAGGTCTCCGTTACTTTTGCAAAAAAGTCATCAATTCGACTATAACTCAATGAAGTAGTAAATCGGTATTTATACGTATGTGAAAGTTTTATATTATTCGTGTATTGAGGTTGTAAAAAAGGATTCCCTTTGGAAAAACTCAACTCATCTAATTGATATTCAAAAGGATTTAAAGAAGCATAATTGGGTCTTTGAATTCTTCGACTATAAGTCAAAGCCCATGAGTTTTTATAATTAGGAACATAAGTCAAACCACCACTTGGAAACCAATTCCAATAATTCCGTTTTACATTATCATCATCACTTACCTGTGCACTTGTCAAATCTCCTTCGGAAATAGTTTGCTCTAATCTTATCCCTGCTTGAAAATTCCACTTATTGATTTTTTGATTATAATTAAGGTAAAGTGCATTGATATTTTCGGAATATGTAAATACATTACTACGATCATTATTAAAAACATCATTACCTCCATTAACATCATAAAAATTAAAAGTATTATCTGTTGTCACTTTTGAATATTTTCCTCCAAAACTTAATTTCCCTTTCATGAAATTTTGAGAATAATCGAACTTAGCTGTGATGACATCTACATTCGTTGGAGTAATCATTCTGAAATTCGCTTCTGAAAATTGTACTTCACCAGTAGCATCAGTATAAGTATTCGGTTGATAACTTATTCGTTCTCGATTGTATCTTCCATAATCCAAATCAACCATCAACTCATGTCCTAGCGTATCCGCAAAACGGTAATTTAAATTTCCTGCAAGGTTATAACTTTCGTTTTCAACTATATTTCGGGCAGTTAAAATCTGATCTACAACACCAGTACTTTGAGGAATAATTGGAGTAGTTGTAATTCCATTTTCTTCTCGATCAAAGAAATTACCATTTATCAAAATTCCAAACGTATGGTTTTCTTTTGGAAAAAAATCTAAACCAACTCTTACATTATTTGATTTTAGAGTCCTAACATTTTCTGTTTCTGAATCGTAACGAACAGCCCCTTGCGTTCGATCCAAATTGATAAAGTCCCAACTATCACCAAAATTATTACTGTAAGTTCCAAAAAAATTAGTTTGCTTTGTTCTGTTATTTAAAGAAAGAGAAGTATTTGGGCGGCCATTTTTCCCATAAGAATACCCAGCCCCAATTATTCCATTCGTTCCTAGACGTTTATCTTTTTTAAGTCTGATATTAATAATTCCAGCATTTCCTGCTGCATCATATTTTGAAGAAGGCTGTGTAATAATTTCAATTTTATCAATATCAGAAGATTGCAATGAACTCAAAAAGTTAGTCAAATCCTCTCCTGCCAAAGGCGAAGGTTTTCCATTGATAAAAATGAGTACTCCTGTTTTTCCTTCCAAAATCACATTATTATTATTGTCGATAATTACTCCAGGTGCTTTTCTTAATAATTCAAATCCATTTGTCCCAGTTGAGTTTAAAGTGTTCTCTACATTAAAAACAGTTTTATCAGCAAGCACTTCAATCATTGGTCGTTTTGCAACTACCTGAATTTCTTTCATTTCAGTTGAGGCAGGTTGTAGAATGATAGGATCAAGAGAAAAAACATCTTGATTAAGGTCAATTTTTTCAGATTGAAAAGTAGACATTCCTACATAAGACACCTCAATAAAATATCTTGAAAAAATAATGTTAGAAAATAAAAAACTTCCATCGTCTGAGGTAATCTCAGCCTTAACCATTGAGGAATCTAATCCACTTTTTAAAATAACGGTAGTATAAGGCAGTTCATTTTTCTGATCAGAAACGGAACCTCTGATTTGTCCTGTTTGAGCAAAAATTTGAATTCCTAAACAAGTGCAAATAAAAACTAAAATAATTTTTTGTAAAGAAGTCATCATAATAAAGTGGGTTTAATGAGTGTTTTGAAAAATTCTGATTAAAAAGAAAAATCCAAAAGGATTACTTTTAATTCAATCAATAGTTACTAGACGTTTTATTCAGAAATGTTGATTTTCCATACATACGTTTCTTTGAGTCATTTGGGTTTTCTGAATGATTGATACTTCAAATTTGAGTAGAATTAAAGGAACATTATAGTAGTATTCGATCAATTACAAATAGCATCTATGAATGAAAAGCTTTGCAGTTCAACGGCGTATTTGTTCATTCATCGAAAAGGAATAGGATTGGACAGAGGTTGCAATTATCTTTGAATCAAATATCAACAACACATTATTTCAATCTATAAAAACATCAATTATGAAACTTCTACCTATCTTAGTTTCACTTTATACTTTTCAACGTAATCAAATAATGATGAGTAATTAATATCAAAGAAAGGTACATTATTGAAATGGATTCTGGAGTTTTAAAATCTAGCTGTTATCCTGATAATGGAAAAGTCTCTTGAATTTTTCGAAAAAAATAAAGCGCAATAAAATGAAGTCATTTTTACAAAAAAAGACATTTGGAATTAAACGATATGAAATCCTTATGGTATTAGGATTGTATCTATTCTTTCTTTTTTTCTACCATCTTATTCTATATCTAAATCGATATAATACAGAACGACCTGAGCCAATCTCCCGACTATTTAATCCATACATTATTTTACAATCTACTGGTCTTCAGTATATCATAAAATTGATTTTTTCTATTCCAGTATGGTGGTTAATTTTTCAAAAATTTAGAGATTTACGTTTAGGAAAAAGAATGATTATTCATATGATTACGATGCCTATTTGGGTTTTCTTATGTCAACAATCTTATTATTTTTTTGCAGACACATTTGAGTGGGGGCGATTGCGTGGTACAGGTGAAGTATGGGATATTTATATACCTGCGATGTTTTATATTTTACAATTTGGGATGTTACATACTTATGAATATTACCATACCAATCAAAAGAATTTAAAACAAAAAGCAGCCTTGACTGAAGCTGCTTTAAAGAGTGAATTATCAGCATTGAAAGCACAATTGAATCCTCATTTTTTATATAATGTATTCAATACGATTAGTGCATCTGTGCCTCCAGAAAATGAACAAACACGAGAACTGATTGCAAAACTTTCTGACCTTTTTCGTTATCAACTAAAAGCGACCAAAAAGGAATTGGTTCCTTTAAAAGATGAATTAGAATTTGTTGAAAAATATTTAGATTTAGAAAAAGCACGTTTTGAAGATCGCTTAAAAATCATTGTTGATGTTCCTCAAAGTATTAGAAAAGAAATGGTTCCACCTATGATTCTACAACCACTAGTAGAAAACTCTGTTCAACATGGAATTGCATCATTAATTGAAGGGGGCGAAATTGCAATTCGTATTCAACGGAATGAAGAAAAAATTCAATTTGAAGTTTCAGATACTGGAGTTGGAGTAAAAGATAAAAGTAAAATGTTCGATGTAGGATTGGGGTTAACCAATACTAAATTACGCTTAGAAAAAATGTACGGAAGTCAAATGAAAATATCTGATAATATGCCTCAAGGTTTGAAAATTGAATTTTCGATATGAAAAAAGTAATAATAGTTGATGATGAATCTGCAGGTCGAAAACTTATCAAAGAATACCTCTCAGATTATCCAAATCTTATCCTGGTGGGTGAAGCCAACAATGGTGTAGACGCCATCAAAACCATCAATGAATTCAAACCTGATTTGATTTTTTTAGATATTCAAATGCCAGGAATGACTGGCTTCGAAGTATTGCCTCACCTTGAAGAAATTCCACAAATTATTTTCTCTACTGCCTATGATCAATATGCATTAAAAGCATTCGAAGTACATGCTGTTGATTATTTATTGAAACCTTATACTAAAGAAAGATTCCAACGTGCAGTTGAAAGAATCAATAAAAATAACAATACACCTACAAATCAATTCGCTGAAAATATTATCATGGAAAAACAAACTTACCCTGAACGAATCCTTGTTCAGTCGGGTAAGAAAATGATTACTATTTCTGTAAAAAATATTATTCGAATTGAAGCGGATGGTGACTATTCAAAATTAATTGTGGGAGATTCTACTTATTTGAGTAATTATGGTATCAGCAAATTAGAAGAAAAACTAGACCCCAAATTATTAATACGAGTTCATCGGTCTTCAATTATTAATCTTCAGTTTATAGAAAGCGTCGATAAGTATGTAAGTAGTTTTGATGTTAAAATGAAAAATGGTGATGTGGTAAGGGTGAGTCGTGGGTATATGGATAATATCAAAAATTTGATGTATTGATTTTTCAATACCCAATTATGTTATTCGATCTCCGTTAATTCGAGCGGGAAGCAAGGCTTGTACTGTTTGAGCGGAGCGAGTTTACAAGGCTAGAGCTTTTGGTTACTTTTGGGGCAATGCCAAAAGTAACAATCTCACAAAATCTACGATTACAAAAAGTATAGTTTTAAATTTGAATCTATGTAGAAGAGTTAAACGTCTGTTACTTTTGGCATTGCCCCAAAAGTAACCAAAAGCTCTAGCCTTGTAAACTCGCTCCGCTCAAACAGTACAAGCCTTGCTTCCCGCTCGATTAACGGTGATCAAATAACAGAGATCGAGTATGGTGATCAAATAACGTTGAAAATTATATTAAACAACTCGTCAATTCTATTGTTTCAGAACCATGATAATCACTTTATTAACTCTAGCTATGGTTCATTTAACTTCCCCTACTTCTCTATTTGAATTTCAAAATACTGAAGAAGCAAAAGTCTGGCGCATTGTCAATGATGGTGTCATGGGAGGACTCTCCGAAAGTCAAACCACTTGGAATGAAAAAGATAAGACTATGATTTTTTCGGGAAATGTTTCATTAGAAAACTATGGAGGATTTGCATCCGTAAGAACAATACCTCAAGATTTTAAAAAAGGGACTTTTAAAAAAATAATACTTCGAGTAAAAGGCGATGGTAAAACCTATAAGTTCAGAATGCGGAATTCAAGTCGTTTTGATGGAATCGCATACTCTCTCGATTTCGAAACAAAAAAAGATGAATGGACAGAAATCGAATTAGCAACGGATGATTTCCAACCTACCTTTCGAGGTCGTATTTATTCTCGTTATGGAAAAATAGATACGAATGATTTACAACAGATTGGGTTTTTAATAGCAGGAAAACAAGAAGGGAAGTTTCAATTGGAAGTAGACTGGATTCGTATTGGAAAGTGATTTTGGTGATTTGAAAAAGTGTTAAGAAAAATGGTTTTAAAGAAATTCCACCCCCCAACCCCCGCCAGCGGGGGAGAATGAACGTGCTTCAATCGCGTCAAAAGGATGCGTACCATCTCCCCCGCTGGCGGGGGTTGGGGGGTGGAATTTCTTTAAAACCATTTTTCTTAACACTTCTAGTTACTAATCACAACTTTCTAGTTCAACCGCTCCGTCAAAATCGCATACATCGTTTTTATCCCATCAATATAATTTCCAATTCGAATATTTTCATTTGGACTATGCTGATTATTATCTCGATTAACCGTAGGTACCGTTACTGCGGGAATTCCAAGTTGATTTACAAAAGGAGAAATTGGAATACTTCCACCAAAGGTTCTTTGTTGAATTGGAAGTTTACCATAAGCTTTGGTCATTGCACTTCGCAACCATTTTCCGACCTCTGAATCAAAATCAGTTCGAAAAGCCAAATAAGAAACAGAAGAATTGAATTGACAAATTCTTGGATATTTTGCACGTTCTTGAGAAGTAGGTTTTCGATCTAAAATATGGTAACCTTGGTCTTCAATATGTTTTTTGACCAATCCAATCAAACGATGCGGATCACTTTCTAATACCAATCGAATATCTATTTCCGCAGTTGCAGTTGCAGGAATAATCGTTCTCACTTCCGAACCTACCCAAGCCGATTGCATACCTCTCACATTTAATGAAGGATATTGCAAAGACTCTTGATAAGTCGGTGCAACTTTGTCTGCTTCCGCAATTCCAATTTTTCCATTCATATAATTCTCATCATCAGGTACGATTCTAAAATCTTTTTGACCTCATCAGTTATTGTAATTCCATCATAAAACTTTGGAATCGTAACTCGACCATCATCGTCTTTCATACTTGCAATCAATCGAGATAATCGTACAGCTGGATTTGGAACCCAATTTCCATAGTGACCACTATGCTGTGGAAAAACTGGTCCAAAAACTTTTAAAGTTATTCTGGACATACCTCTTGCACCATAAGTCAAAGTGGGTTCATTGGAAATATGCATCGGTCCATCAAAGATGATTTAACATATCAGATGCTAATTCTTTTTTAAATTTTGTGACTGCCTTCGGCAAATTGGGAGAACCTAATTCTTCTTCAAAATCAACAATGACTTTCATATGAAAATTAGGAGTTTTGTTTTTTTCTAACATCATATCTACGGCTGTCAAAAACATATTGACTGGCCCTTTAGCATCGGAAGTGGAACGGGCAAAGATGCGCCAATCTCTATTGATTTCTTTTTGATTTAATTTTTCCCCAATCAATTCCTCCCAACCATTTTCAGTTGAAATTTCTTTTAACGTAGCTTTATATGGATTGTCTTGAAACCAATGATTTGGATCTACAGGCTGTCCATCGACTTGAAGATAGATTAAAACTGTTTTTGCATTTTTATTGTTACATTTTTTCTCCGCCAATAAAAGAGGGACAGTTGGCGTATTGAGTCGAGTGGTTTTAAAACCTCTTTTTTGAAAATGCTTTTCGCTCCATTGTACATTGGCTTCTATGTCTTTTGGAAAATGAGCATCGTTAGGGAGTCCTAATAATTCTTTAAATTGTGGAAAAGATGCTTTGGCGTATTTTGTAAATTCTTGGTTGTCAGGCATTTGTGCGAACAACATTGATGTTGTCAGAGTTAATAGAATTGTGATTAGTAAATTTTTCATGGTTGTTAGTTTTGTTATTGTAACTGCGAGCCTTTAGTCGAGTATATTTTTATAAAAAATCGAATGTTTTGTTTTTTTACTGCGGGTTAAAACCCGGCAGCTACGGTGAACGTATCGAATAATTTAGATTTCAAAAGCACCTATTTCTACTCGATCAAATTCTACATCTGAACAAATTGAAAAAAAATAACCACCTCCAAAATTTAGATTTCGCAAAAACCATTTTTTGTTTTTTTCTAAAAAGAAATCCTTTGTCACTTCTAATTCGATTTGGTTCATGTAGGATAGTTTCATGCCCAATGCTTTGATAATACTTTCTTTGCGTACCCAATACCAATAGAATTTTTTTTAAAGGAAAAGCATGTTCCGTAATGTCTTTCCATTCCTTTGGGGTAAATGTTTTTACAAAATCCTTCAAATCAATTTCCTTTTCTAATTCCACATCTATTCCTATTTCTCGCATCTTTTGTTATTCCACAAACTACTAAATTGGCAGAGTGGGAAATATTAAAAAACACGTCATCTAGAATTGGTTTTTCATTTTCATTAAATCGGATTTTTTCCAAATCATTATCCATTCCCAATTCTTCTAAACCATGCTTTAGCATCAATCTTCCCAATACAAAATTAAAAGCATCTTGTGCTCTACGATAACGATAAGCCTTAGCATGTAGGCTTTCTGGCAATTGGTTTTTACCAAAAAATCTAAATCATATTTCTCTATAAATGATTGAGTATCTGCGTGGTATATTTTCAGCATATTTATTTTTTTAGTGCATTCCCTCCCTTTTTAATTTAAAATATCCAATGCAACTGCAAGTTTATTTTTAATGTCTTTTTACAAAAATACAGTTAGTTTGTCTGCTATTTGTAAATACTTCATAAAATCCAGCATTATGAAATCAAAATTTTAAATCTTAATTTGAATTGTTAATTTCACATATCAAATTTACGTTAAATCAAATAATCCAACTATGAAAAAAGTTTCCCTTTTACTTGGCTTGTTTTTGCTCTCGACTGCCATTTTTCTCTCTTGTACCAAAAAGGTAAAAGATGTTACCCAAACTGTCCTCAAGTAAATGAGACAGAAATGGTCGGAGTAGGAACTGTAGAGATGCCCCAATACGATTATGAAAGTGTTCCTGGCGACCCAATCGTGTAAAAAATTTATACTCTCAAAAATGGTATGAAAGTTTACATGAGTGTCAACAAAAAAGAACCTCGAATCAATACTTCTATTGCAGTACGTGCTGGATCAAAACATGATCCAAAGATGCAACTGGACTTGCTCACTACTTGGAGCATATGCTTTTTAAGGGAACTTCTAATATTGGCTCTTTGAATTGGCCAGAAGAAAAAATGTTGTTAGAAGAGATTTCAAATCTCTATGAACAACACCGCCAAGAAACTGATCCTGAAAAACGAAAAGCACTCTACGCTCAAATAGATGCTAAATCAAATGAAGCAGCAAAGCTTGTTGCGGCTAATGAATATGACAAAATGGTCAGCTCTCTTGGAGCAAAAGGAACTAACGCCTACACTTATGTAGAACAAACTGTTTACATCAATGATATTCCAAGTAACGAATTAGAAAGATGGATGGAATTGGAATCAGAGCGATTTAAAGAATTGGTATTGCGATTATTTCATACAGAGTTAGAAGCAGTTTATGAAGAATATAATCGAGGATTGGATTCAGATGGACGAAAAGCATACACCGCTATGTTGCAAGGACTTTTCCCTAATCATAATTATGGTTTACAATCCACCATTGGAACTGGAGATCATTTGAAAAATCCTTCTCATGTAAAAATCCATGAGTATTTCAACAAACATTATGTACCCAACAACATGGGCTTAATTGTCGCTGGTGATTTTGAGCCAGACGAAATGGTAGCTATGGCTGAAAAATATTTTGGTAGCTATGAGCCTAAAGATGTAGATCAATATAAATTTGAAGCTGCAAAACCCATCAGTAAAAAAGTAGTAAAAGAAGTCAATGGACCTGATGCTGCTTTCCTTTATTTGGCTTGGAGATTTGGTGGTGCTCATACTGATGATCCAATCATGCTAGATATGATTTCTGAACTTTTAAAATAATGGTCAAGCTGGTCTGATGGATATCGATTGATTCAAAAGCAAAAGGTTCTCGAAACTTACGCTTACGGAAATCACCTTAAAGATTATTCCTCATTTGTGATGTATGGAAAACCAAGAGAAGGCAAACTCTTCAGGAAGTAGAAGTATTGTTATTAGATATTATGGAAAAATTAAAACGTGGTGAATTTGAAGATTGGTTGATGAAAGCTGCTATCAAAAATGGAAAACTCAGACAAATTCGTGCAAACGAATCTAACCGTGCTCGAAATGGTGCCATGGTAGATTCTTACATCATGAATACTAAGTGGAGCGACCAAGTGAATTATTGGAAAAGAATGGAAGCGATCACCAAAGAGCAAATTGTTGCTTTTGCTAACAAACATTTTGCAAAAAAATAATTACGTTGTAGTTTATAAAAAAACTGCTGAAGATAAGACCATCACAAAAGTTGATAAACCTGCCATTACTCCTGTTTCTTTAAATCGTAAAGACCAGTCTCCTTTTACCAAAAAATTTATGGAGAAAGATGTTCCTCGATTGAGTCCTGTATTTATTGATTTTAAAGATGAAATCAAAGAATACAAATTGAATGGAAATATCACTTTGGATATGTAAAAAATAAAGACAACGCAACTTTTGCGGTGGACTATATTTTAGAAATGGGAAAAAATAGTGATAAACTTTTACCACTTGCCATCACTTATCTTCCATACTTAGGAACTGAAAAATATTCCGCAGAAGAATTACAACAAGAGTTTTTAAACTCGGATTAAGTTTTGATGTCTACTCTGGAAATGAACGGGTGTAAGTAACCTTAAGTGGGTTGGATGAATCATTTGCGAAGGTGTAAAAACTATTTGAACATATTTTAGCGAATGTAAAAGGTGATGACGAAGCATTAAAAAATGTAATGGCTGATATCATGACCGAAAGAGAAAATGCTAAAACTGATAAACGAACTATTCTTCGTAGTGGAATGGCTAACTATGCAAAATATGGCCCAACCTCTGCTTTTACTGATAAATTATCTGAAAAAGATTTAAAGAGTATTACCTCTTCTCAATTGATAGATCGTATCAAAAGTTTAAATTCTTTTGAACACCGAGTATTTTATTACGGTTCTTTGGATGCGTCAAAAGTACAATCTGTTTTAAATAAGTCACATCAAATTCCTGCTCGATTAAAGCCAATCATTCCAGCTAAAACTTACCCTGAAATAGAGACTCCTAAAAACAAAATCTATTTTGTAGATCATGATATGGTTCAAGCAGAAGTTTTGATGCTTTCAAAAGGTACACCTACTTTCAACTTGGATGAGTATATAATGAGTGAGTTGTACAATACCTATTTTGGATTTGGATTATCTTCAATTGTCTTCCAAGAGATTAGAGAATCAAAAGCATTAGCTTATTCAGCATATGCTTATTATTCTTCTCCTTCCAAAAAAGATAAAGGTCATTACATGAATGCCTACGTAGGAACTCAAGCTGATAAATTAGCGGATGCCGTGGCAGGGATGCAAGAGATTATTGAAAACATGCCTTTCTCTGCTGAACAGATTGAACAAGCTCGACAAGCTATTTTGAAAAAATATGAATCAGAAAGAATCAATAGCAACCAAGTATATTGGTCATACCGAGGTGCAAAAGACAAAGGTTTCGATCGTGACTTACGACAAGATATTTACAATAGAATCAAAACGATTACTCCTGCTGAGTTAAAAGCTTTTCAGGAAAAATATGTCAAAGGTCGTAATTACGTAATGTGCGTGATGGGAAATAAAGAAAATATCAACTTGGATTATTTGAAAACTTTGGGAGATGTAGAAGTCTTGACAAAGAAACAAATTTTTGGATATTAATAACGGACGCTGCGCTTGACGGTTCGAAAATATTGAATAAAAAATGGACTTGATTAATTTAAAATCAAGCCCATTTTTTTATTTCGCGTTTTATGAACCGTCAAGCGCAGCGTCCGTCCACCGTCAAGTGATGCGAAGCAAACGACCGTCAAGCGTAGCGTCCATAAAAAAAGACAGGTTTCATTCTTACGAATGAAACCTGCTTTTTTATTTTAAAGTTACTTTTTTTTCTCTATAGATGTTCGTGGAATTTGTCTTTTTTTCAGTGTAACGGTTGAGATAGTCCTGTTTGAAAAGTCAAGGAGTTATCCTACCCAAGTATAGCCACCATCATTCTTCTGTGATTTGATTCTAATTTGTTTAACAGTAGAAGTAGTGATACTTTTAACGCGCAATGTGCCTAACTTAACTTTTTGTTTTTTCATGTCGTGGGATAAATTTTTATAAGTGTTTCAATAGTGTTCATATAAATGCATAGCATTTAGTAATTAGGGGACTTGTAGCTTGTAGATTTGAGACTTGTGAGGAAAGGTTAAAATTGTAGTTGTCGTATTGACCAAACAAATATAAATAATATATATGTCTTATACTAAATCCTTTTCAACAATGATGCCAAACCCATGGCAATTATTTAAAACATGAGTGTTTTTTTAATATATTTTTTATTTTTTCACCTATATCTAATTTATGCCAATTAAATTTCCTACACCGATTGAATATATTTCTTCTCTTCTTTTAGAAAAAAAAGGTATCCAATTATGGATCAAAAGAGATGATTTGACTCATCCTCTAATACAAGGAAATAAGTGGCGCAAATTAAAATACAACCTTTCTGAATTTAAAAAATCTCAAAAAAAATACTTACTCACTTTCGGGGGAGCTTTTTCCAATCATCTTTTTGCAACAGCTGCTGCGGGTCAACTTTTTGACATACCAACAATTGGAATAGTAAGAGGAGAAAAAATTTTGCCGTTGAACAGTACTTTAGCATTTGTGGAGGGAACAGGAATGCAATTGCATTTTGTTGATAGGAAAACGTATCGATTGAAAGAAAAATTGTTACCCACTTTGAATATTCCGTTAACAGATTGTTATATTTTACCAGAAGGTGGAACAAATGAATTAGCAATCAAAGGGTGTGAGGAATTGGGTAAAGAGATTTTTGAACAAATGGAATCAGCTCCAGATTTTGTCATTGCCAGTTGCGGAACGGGTGGCACAATAGCAGGCTTAATTTCATCAACTCCACCTCCCACCAAAGTAATTGGATTCTCTTCACTCAAAGGTGATTTTCTAATTCAAGAAGTTGAAAATTTATTAGAGAAATTTTCAACTAATAAAAATCTTCCCTCCTACTCCATTCAAACGGATTATCATTTTGGTGGTTATGCTAAACATAAGCCAGCCCTTATCGATTTTATAAATGAGTTTAAACAACAATACCACATCCAACTCGATCCTATTTATACTGGAAAAATGTTTTATGGAGTTTTTGATTTAATCAAGAAAGATTTCTTCCCTAAAGGAAGTAAAATTGTAGCTGTACATACTGGTGGTTTACAAGGAGTGGCTGGGTTTCGAGAAAGATTTGGAAATTTGATTTGATAAAATTGTAAAAAACTACACACAAGATTTCTTAGTAAAAACATTATTTCGATATTTTGACCAAACATTTAACATTTCCCTACCGTAAAAAATAAAAGTAAAATGATTGCCTGTTTATTATAATTAATTTACTTTTGCGGTCTAGAAACAAAAAGCCTAACTTACTAAATTGATCTCAACACTTGTGGTCAACTTTATTAAGTTAGGCTTTTATTATTTCTTTTTTATAAAACCTATTTTTTAAATCACATCTAAAAAAATTAATCATGAGTCTTGTAAAGAAATTCTCAAAAGACAAATCTAAATGCGCTGTAACTTTTACGTTACCAAGAGAAGCTGTTAATGGTGGACAAAAAGTTGAATTACTAGGTGAATTCAACAATTGGAATCCTGCTGAAGGTATCGCTTTAGTTGCTAAAAAAAATGAGTACAAAACTGTTGTAAAATTAGAAGCTGGTAAAAAATACGAATACCGTTTTCTAGTTGATGGACAATGGTGGACTAACGATGCTACTCCTGATGCTTTTGTTTCTAATCCTTTTGGATCAGTAAATTCAGTTGTTGCAATCGAAAAACCTGCGGCAAAAGTTACTACTGCAAAAGCTAAACCTGCAAAGAAGGTTGTTGCAAAAAAAGCTACAGCTAAAAAAACGACTACAAAAAAAGTAACTGCTAAAAAAACAGCTACAAAAGTTACAGCAGATAAATTAACAAAAATCGAAGGTATCGGACCAAAAATTCAAGGTCTTTTAAATGCTGAAGGCATTATGACTTTTGCTGACTTAGGAAAAGCTAAAGTTGGAGTTCTTCGATCAATTCTTGCTGATGCAGGATCACGATACAAAATGCACAACCCTAGTACTTGGTCAAAGCAAGCTAGATTAGCGGCTAAAGGAAATTGGGATGCATTAAAAGAATTGCAAGATAAATTAAACGGAGGCGTTTAATTTTCAATCCATTCTATTCAAAAAAAATAACCCTGCTGATGATATCAACAGGGTTATTTTTTTTATCAAAAATCAAAGTATCCGAAAAAACGTTTAAGTACTCGGACATAAGTAGTACCTGCCCGAAAACACATAACTCATTGAATTTCAATAAATTATGAAGAAAAAATGTCGGGAGTTTTTTGTGATATCTGTATTTTATTTATTATTTTTAGATATGTAAACCATTGATTATTAGTAATTTGTTACGATAACAATGATTTTACAAGTTTAAAAAAAAGTAAAAACTCACATCGAAAAAGTATCAAAAATGCGAAAGAGATTCGACCAACAAATGAGTATCGGAGTCATACCAATAAGTGAAGTGAAAATTAATATGAAAACACGTCACCAAAGTGCCCCAATATTATTAGGGTTGCAATACTTATTTACCCATGCTGAATTAAGCGAAGAAATATTTGAAATATTAGAAGAGAAAGTATTGTCAGGAAAAAAGGAAACAGGAAGGTTAGGGATGAGTTTATGGGAAATATTAGTATTGGGAATGATGCGATTAGGATTGGATGTAGACTATGATTTTTTGCTGGATTTAGCGAATAATCATGAAGAACTGCGCGGAATATTAGGAGTAGGTAAGAGTGATTTTACGAAAGGCAAAACCTATAAATATCAAACGGTCTTGGATAATGTGAGTTTATTAGATGAAGAGACGATAAAAAGAATCAACGACTTGGCGATAAAAGCAGGTCATCAATTGATAAAAAAAAAGAAGCCGAAGGGGGTGATGGATTTTTCAATCTGGAAGTGAAGGTAGATAGTTTTGTTGTGGAAACGAATGTGCATTTTCCAACAGACCTCAACCTGTTATGGGATAGTGGACGCAAGAGTTTGGACATGATATTGCATTTGCAAGAAGAGTTGGGAGGATTGTCGGGATGGCGAGAACGAGATGATTGGTACAGGAAATTACGGAGGGCTTATCGAGGCAGTTCGGAGGTACATCGAAAGAAAGGCAAAGATTATAAACCACGGTTGAAAAGAGTAACGCAACTATATTTGGAGTGTGCCCGAAAAATAAACATCAAGCTAGAAAAGACGATAACAGGATTGCAAGAGAAAGAGTTAAGCATAGTAGCAGAAGTCCAACTGGTAGCCTTAGACTACTATGCAGGGATGCTGAACAAGCATATTGATTTGGTGGATCGTCGGATAATAAATGGAGAAAGGATACCTCATGAAGAAAAAGTGTTTTCGATATTTGAACCGCACACCTGTTGGGTGACGAAAGGCAAATCGGGCAAAGCTGTGGAATTGGGGGTTCCTTTAGTGATAGCAACAGACCAGTATCAGTTTATTCTTGATTATGAGTTGATGTATGATGAGCAAGCCAAGAAAAAGAAAAGTGATAGCGATTTGACGCAACCGATAGGAGAATCGATAAAGGAAAAATTTAAGGAAGAGGAGTCTTCGTCAAGAATCAAAACAAAAGGAGAATTAAAATATAATTTATCGAGTATCAGTTATGACCGAGGATTTTATTCGGGACCGGCAAAGACAGTTTTGCAAGGCATCTATGAAGAAGTAGTGATGCCGAAGCCTGGGAAAAAATCCATAGCAGTAGAACAAGCAGAATCTCAAGAGCGTTTCCAATTGCTAAAAAAGAAACATAGTACAGTAGAGGCGAATATTAACTGTTTGGAACAGCATGGTGCCGACCGATGTCCAGATAAAGGTTTGGAAGGATTGAAACGCTATGTTGGTTTGGCAGTATTGTCTTACAATCTACAAAAATTAGGCAAGCTGTTGATACGACAAAAACTGGAAAATGAAAACTCAAAGAGGTCTAAAAAGAAGTCTTTGAGCAAGACTGAAGTCAAGTCTGAAAGGAAGCAGCGAGCATAGTCTCAAAGTGAGAGTAAGTCGAAGGGAGTAAAGAGAAGCAATAAAGCAACAAAAGAGATTGCTAAGGGATAGAGGTGCAAGTGATAAAAGAAAAAAAGCAGATGCCCCGTTTTTTTATGGAAAATTTTGGTATCAGCCCGCTCATCCATCAATAACTTGCCTCTATAGTGACAATATAGAAGCAAGGTCGCACAGAAAAATTATAACAATAAAATTACAACCTGACCAAAAATGGAAAACAGTAGTTTTCGGGCGGGTACTAAGTAATCGTGTATTTTGACTGAGGCTATTTTTGTCTAGTCAAGGCACAAAAAACGGAGCTACCCCAACGGGTAGTGAGTATTTTTGTAACGAAGGATAGGCGAAAAATAGACCGTCATAAATGCATGATTACTTTTGTCCGATTACTTAACATCCTCCGTAAAACTTTCTTTTCTACTTCTGCCAAGGATCTATTCGTACTCCATTTTCATATCGAACTACTACTGCTGTTCTAAATTGTGGATTTTCCTTCATTGTCATCAATATCTGTTCTGCTTCACTTTTTGAATTAAAACTAGAAAGTAATACTCTCGTTAAATTTCGATTAGGCACACTTTCCGTTTCTAGGTTTCCATAATTTTTAGCAGTACTATATCGTGAATGAGAATCATTAAATTCACGTACAGCAATCAATTGTATTTTATATACGACACCTGTTTCTCCATAAGTTGAAGTTGACGATGCAGGTGTATTGGTAACTGTTGTAGTTGATGGGTAAGCCTCCGTTGTCGTTGTTGAGCTTGGATACTCTGTTGTCGTTGTTGTAGTTACCGTTGACGACACAGGAGTCGGAGAAGTCATAACTGGAGTATTTACTGTCGTAGATGTAGGTGAAGTTTCTACCATATCCATCTCACCAGAGTCACTTGAAAAAGACTCACTTTCCATCATTTCTGAAACTGCTGGTTGAGGATTACTAAAAGTTCCATCAGCTTGTCCAGAAGGCATTGATGTAACTTCTGTTGAAGCAACATCAATATTATTGACATCCATTGATTGACCAATCATTAAGTCATTTACAAAAGACATCTGATTATTATTGATTGTTGTAAACTGAATTGCTTCAGCTAAGTAACCTTCTTGATGTGCCTCCACCCGGTAATTTTTACCTGGTAATAATCCAAATTTATATTCACCATTTGAAAACGTTTTGTTTTCCAATAACCTAGTAGTACCTCCTTCTTTAACTTCATAAATAGATACTTTCACCTCGTCCATTCTCTTTCTTGTAGTTTTATCCAATACAGTTCCACTAGCCATCATCATTTCTGTAGGCATTGAGAAAGCAAAAATATCATCGTTTTGGTAAGTCGTTTTTTCCAAACCAAATTTTCTATTTGATACAACGTATCCACCTGTCGAAGAATATTTTCTAAAGTAGTAATCGTCGGCATTTGAATTATATGGTAATCCAATGTTGGTAGGATTTGACCAAACATTCTCTCCTTCCATCATCGATTTAAAAATGTCAAAACCTCCGATATTTGCACGACCATTAGAACTAAAATAAAATGCATTTTCTTCTAGATCAAAATATGGAGTCATCTCATCAGCCATTGAGTTGATGGAACTTCCCATATTTTTTGCTTTTTTGAAATTTAGTTTTTCACTACTCAAGTCCCTAGTCGAGTACCAAATATCCATTCCACCTTCTCCACCAATTCGATTAGAAGTAAAATATAAAATCTCTTGGTTTCCTTGGTGAACAATGAATGGTTGAGTGTTCGTGCTTCCTGCTTTATTAATCAGGTTATTTAATTTTTCAGGTTTTGACCAACCTGATTCATCACGTTGTGTTACATAAATCATACAATCCTCGATCATTCTTCCTGAAACATCAATCTTTTTGCATTGAGTATAATAAAAACTTTTATTGTCTGGTGAGAACGCTCCATTTCCAAAATGTGGTGCTTCAATTTTTGGAAAATTCTTAGGTACTCTTGACCTTGTCCATACCCCTCCATTTCTTTGCGTCAAATACATTTTAGTTTCTCCAACCATATTAGAGGTATAATATAATACGTCATCAGAAAAAGGAACTGGAGCAAAATCAGCTCCTTGAGAGTTTACATTATCACTCATATGTTCAAATGTAATATCTGAACCTGCTTTTTCCAACAATGAAATTCCTAACTCACATCCTCTAATCTCATCTTGAACAATATTGGAAACAACATCTTTGTCATCTCCATTATAACCATTAATAAAATAAACAAAAGCTCGACTGGCTTCATCATATTGACCATCCATTTTTAAGGCTCGGCAATACTTTAAACCCGGTAACATAAAATCTTTGTTTTCTTCTTTGATATGACCATAAGCTTCAGCAGCTTTACGATAATCCTTGACCATCATATAACATTCTGCAGCTTGGAAGATGTATTCTTTCTTTTTTGTTTTTTTAGTCCATGCAGCTTCAAAATTGGTAGCGGCATCTCCATAGTTGCCTTCTTCCATTTGTTTTTTTGCAAGCTTAGCGTGTTTACGCCAGCTCATTTTTTGAGCGTGAATTGTAGTAATTCCGAAGCAGAAAATTAATATTAGCAAACTTCTCATAAATTCGGTTATAATTATTTAGTTTATAAATTTAGATTTTCAATATTACTTTTTCAATTACCTCAGGGTAATATTTGTGTTCTAGGGTTAAAACTTTTTTGGCAATATCTTCTGGTGAGTCTATTGGTTGAATCGTACATTTTGCTTGAAAAATAATTCCTCCTTCGTCATAATGCTCATTAACAAAATGTATAGTTGGCCCGCTTTCTTTTTCTTCTGCAGCATGTACAGCTCGATGTACATTCATTCCATACATTCCTTTTCCTCCGTATTTTGGTAAAAGTGCTGGATGAATATTGACAATTCGGTTTTTGTAGGCTTTTACCAAGTATGTAGGCACTAACCACAAAAAGCCCGCCAACACTACAAAATCAATGTGATATGTATTTAATTTTTCTAATATATTCTCGGTTTTATAAAATTCCTCTCGGTTTAGGATTAAGGAAGGAATTTTTTTAATTGATGCTTTTTCCAAAACTCCTGCTTTCGATTTATTGGAAATAACAAGACTCACTTGTGCTACGCTACTTTTTTCAAAGTGTTCCATTATTTTCTGAGCGTTGCTTCCTCCTCCAGAAGCGAATATGGCAATGTTTTTCATTAATTATTTTTTTGAGATCGCTTCGCTGTGAGAGGTGAGACCGTGCGCTGCGCTTACTGAGAGATCGCTTCGCTGTGAGATGGACGATTCGTCGTATTTTACGATCAATAGTAAATCGAAGACTACGACGAATCGTCCATCTCACAGCGAAGCGATCTCTCAGTAAGCGCAGCGCACGGTCTCACCTCTCACAGCGAAGCGATCTAATTCCTAAAGTTCCAATCCCCCAAACTTAAACCGTTTTCCTTTTTCTCCAAAGATAACCATCTCCCTTTTTCCAATTTGCTTACAAATTTTGGGTCGAGTAATAATGCCTTGTTCTTTGTTACTTCCTAACGGATAAGTATTTACGCTTCCATCTGTTCCAACTTCAGTAATCGCTAAAATAGAATTGGAACCATTATATTTATAACGTCGATTATTCTTTTTTGCTCCAAAGTTTTTACCATTTTCATTGTAGACAAAACAAATTTTATCTCTTACAATTGCCATAGCATAACTAGAATAATAACCGCCATCATTTGAAGTTTCTTGTCGTTTTGGGATTCTCGAAGCCCATTGAATTTCACCATTGGGTTTAATATTTACCACAATGATGTCATTATAATTGTAATAATAATCTACTCGATTATTAAAAGTATTATATCGATTATAGCCATAATAACTATTGTTATAATTATTATCATCTCGTTCTACATAATATTGCTCTGCTACTAAAACTGCTCCTCCATCGCTTCTCAATATCAAATCGTTCAGAGAATATTGATACAATTCCGCAGATCTTCGGCTTCCATCTTTTGCTTTTTTTGCTTTTCTCTTTTTCCGATCTGACATATATTCTGTAACAAAATCGAATTCAAATTCCTTATAATTTTTATTAGAAACTTCTTTTGTTTTAGGATCAAGGTGAAAAAAGTAAGTCCCTTTTGTACTGTAAGTCCCTCTCTCAGAATAGAATCCTGAACATACTAGTTTACCATTTTTACCAAATCTAAAAGTGAGGTCAGTAATAAACTTTCCTTTTAGATTGACATCATATTGTTCTTCTTTTTCTCCATTTTCATTGTAGGCCAAAATGATATATTGATAAGATGTGTTCCTTCTTAAAAACCCTGAACTGTTTTCGTATAAAATTCCTAGCAAATAAACATTTCCTTTATTATCCACTCGATAATCAGTTACCGCAAAACGATTATCAGGAAAAGGTAGGCTTATATTTTTTTCCCAAATCTGTTCAAAATTATTATCATACACTTGTAATGAAAATCGTTCTGCTGACTTTTTTTGATTTGGTAATTGGCTGTAAATCAGCACCTTAGAACTATCTTTCGAGGTATGAAAATTAAATTTCCCTTCTCGATATTCATCCCTTGCAGGTGTCTCCGCTACTTTAGTTATTTTTTTACTTAAGTTCAAACTCTTCTTACTTATCGATTGAACAAAAAGATAATTGGTCTTATGAGCCATATTATTGAAAGAGGTCAACAAATAAAATTGTCCATTCAAGTACATCATTTTCTCAAAATCTCTTTTCTTCTTTTTATAGCGTAAGTTTATTTCTTTGGCTTTTTTCAAATCCATTTTTTTATTATACTTTTCTATAAAAATTTTCTGAGGTTGTGCTCCGCCAAACAATCCATCTTTGGTCTTAAGTCGAAGTGCAAAAAAACCATCACTATCGCTACCCAATACTTCTGATAGATAACTATTGTTTGGTTCTTTGAGTTCTTCACCCCATTTTAAACTTCCTGAATAATCCACATCTGCTTGCCCAAAAGTATCATTGCTCACATTCAAAAAAAGAGCAAAAAATAAAATGCTAATAATATATTTCTTCATGATTAATTTTTGATTCTTATAACTATTAATTCCAACGTTTTGTTTTCCTAAATAAGTCTCCAAAATAGCAAAAAAGTTGAAAAGAAAAACGGATGCTTGACGGACGCTTCGCTTGACGATTCAAAAAATTGTGAATCAACATTATTGTACCGTCAAGCGAAGCGTCCGTCAAGCGTCCGTCTTCAAAAAAAAACATATATTTGCGCGACTTTTTAAAAAAGCGAGTTTTCTTATCCCTTTTTCCCTGTCGATTTTACTTTTCTAGCATCTTCTTCATGGTCAATCCGATAGGTTCACTTTCCTATTAACTAGCTCAAAATTCGATTATTTTGAGCATAAAAAATGAATTATGAAAATCGAAAAAAATGCAGTTGTAGCAATTGACTACACTTTAACAGACAATGACGGGGTGGTAATTGATACTTCTCAAGGACGCGAACCCTTAAAGTATTTACATGGAACAGGTGCATTGATTCCTGGTTTGGAAAAAGAATTGGAAGGAAAAGAAGTTGGTGCCAAACTGGATGTTTCAATCAAACCGGAAGAAGGATATGGTGAGCGTAATGAACAACTTCTTCAAAAAGTTCCTAAGGAACATTTCCCGACAGATCCTCCTATTCAAGTAGGAATGCAATTTCAAGCTAATGGGCCTCAAGCGCCTATCTTAGTAACTGTTATTGAAGTAAATGATACTGAAGTGGTAGTAGATGGTAATCATCCATTGGCAGGAGTTGTTCTTAATTTTAAAGTTGAAATTAAAGAAGTACGGGCTGCTACAGAAGATGAATTAGATCATGGGCATGCTCATGGCGAAGGTGGACATCAACATTAAGGAATGAATAATTAAAAATGAATAATGAATAATTTTCTAGATCATGTATCCTACGTTTTTCGAAATTATTCATTATTCATTTTTAATTTCTCATTAAATAAAGTTGTTTTAGGGAAAAGAGGTGCATGGCGAGTGCAAAGGGAACAACAAACCCTGGAAGCCAAATAAAAGGAACATAAGCAATCATTGTATTGGCTGGTTCGTTTGGAAAAACTCGAAATGGCGAAGGTGTTGAGATGATTGAAATCATTACAATATTTAATAATAATAGTATACCACAATGGTTCGTGAAGATTTCAAAAGAGAAATCTAAAATTTATGTTTGAAAATTTTTATTGTAGAAAAAGGTAAAAGTCATAGTTTTGGTTTTGCAGAACTAAACAAGACTTTTACCAATGAATGCAAATACAGATGTAAAAACACTCACGTCAACAATATTGGGCAATATGGCTGAGATAGGCAAATGGCAAAGCAATTTTTTACAAGAAAATTTTGATTTGCAATGCAGATTGCGAGGACGACACAATTTCTTAAACATGAGTCGTTACTCTGCTTTTAACGAAGGGACTTTCCATAATAACTATGGAAAAGACTTCGATTTCTTTGAATTTAATCGCTTACTGAGTGAGCAATATAGTTCATCAGAACGCATCAATGCTTTTGACCCAAGTTACATTTCCAAAAGTGGAAAGCATACTCCGGGGACTGGTTTGTATTGGTCTGGCTGTGCAGGTCACAATAAATGGGGCTTAGAAATTGGCGGCTTTGGTAGTGTGGATATTATCAATAATACGGCGATGCATTTAGTAGCCAATCAAACCTTGAGTCAGGAAGAATACTCTTCCTTACTATTTTACTATGCGGCTTTAGTTTGTTTTCATGCAGAAAACTTAAAAAAAGTATCAAAATATTTAGCAGTAGATGCTTATTTCTCTCGATTCCCTTTTGTGGATGAAGTTTGTTCTACAGGACTAGAAATCGTAAGTCGATTGAGAGATGATGCCCATTTACTTTATCCTTATGTTGGACCACATCCTATAAGAAGGGGCGCAAGAACTAAATATCTAGGAAAGTTTGACCCTAGAAATTTAGATGAAGCTTACTTTACTTGTTGTGTAGATTGTTTAGAAGAGCAAGACTATCGAATTTTTGAAGCTACTCTATATTCCGTTTCTTTGAAACGATATATTCGTGTAGCAGTCATGCATCTTTACAGAGAAGATGGTTCTATTAAATCGCATAAAATTTTCTTCTCTACAGACTTGGCTTTATCAGGTATTGATATTTATTGTTATTATAAAGCTCGATACCAAATCGAATTTCTATATAGAGATGCCAAGCAATATCTTGGTTTGCAACATTGTCAAAGTAAAAGTGAAACGAAATTACATTTTCATTTTAATACAGCTCTGACAACTGTTTCTTTAGTAAAAGCAATTTACCATTTAAGTCAGCCATTGGAGCAAAGAAATCCTTTCTCTATGGCAGATATTAAAACCCAATATTTCAATGAACTGTTGTTCGATTTAATTATTTCAATGTGTGGGATTAACCCACACGAACCTAAAATTATTCAGATAAAGAAAAGTGTCCTGAGCTTTGGTAAAATCAGAGCTTGATTCTTTCACGAACCATTGATACCAAACACATTCCAAATAATTGCTTCTCTTCTTCGTATCCTATTTTTTCTATAAAAAATCATCCCCGCAGATATTGCTGTTATCCCAACAATAATGTCATAATTCCAACCTTCAAAAGTCATCTGAAAAGGAACGAATCCTGCTTTCAGTCCCATCCATAAAATTATTTCCATTACAATTCTAAAAGCTTGGATATAAACTAACCACTTCAATGGTGTATGTAAGAGTATTGTTTTAAAGTTTTTGGAAAACAATAAAATGATAATTAAAACTAAGGGAGGAATGACGGCTACTAACATTCTT